>JAHBCN010001768.1:0-107367 GCA_019359885.1 Listronotus oregonensis | reverse complement strand
GTAACTCTCTTGTGGGTACCGGGACTTTCCCAAAATAAAAAACGAAAAGGGGAGAGCTTGCGAGGAGGGATATCCAACCATATTTTGGATCAGAACCTGCCATTGAGTGCCCAAAACCACAGCACGAGGGCAAACCAGGAAAGACCGAAAAAAACACGAGGAATACTGGTAAAACCTCAGAAAATTAGACATGGAAAAGGCTTCAAAAGGGGACCATCCAAAAGAAGAAAAAACTACTAGACAAAGTAGGAAAGACTTCGCATAACAGTAGGGTTACTAACAGGGCACGATAACCTAAGAGGACACCTATACATGATGGGCCCATACAATGGGGACAGAATTGCGACGAGGGAGAAAAGAGACTACCATATCCTGTGTGAATATGACAAAAGACAGGCATTATTTGGGCAACCGAAATGAGCCCACAGGAACATATCAACCAACTGGGATCGGGGTTATTCAGAAAAAAAAACAAACTAATAGGAGGATTAGTATAAAAACTAATAGAGATTAGGCACAGAAAGGCCAAGAGGCTGCTGCCTCCGGTAGGAATCAAACTGTTTCCAGAGAAGAAGAGAAAGAAGATATATCCAAGAAAAAAATAAAAAAAGAACGTAAATAAGATTTTTCTAAGTATTAAAACAGGCGATGAAAACAATAATACACAAGATCGTTGCGTGCATCATCTGCTCAAGGACATGCGAAGGCACTGAGCGACCCTTCTACAAAATGAATAACTGAGTTCCTTCTTCTTGGGCGCACTCAGCTAAGAGAAGCAGTCATTTAGAAAAACACCTGCGGAAATTAGGCATACATGATGGTCCCGCAACATGCAGGCTTTGTGGGCAGGAGGAGAAAATAACCTTACACATAATATACGACTGCAATGCACTGAAGTACAAAAGACATAAAATGTGGGAAAAAATACAAAGAAAAATTCTTTTTTCCGTAAAAATATTTCTTAACGATCTAAGAAATCAAATAAAACCTAAAGTTTTCTTAAAAAGGTATTACCGATTTCTGGAGAGGTTATACTTAAGTTTTATTTAAGTCTTTGTTGTGAACTATGCACACTTTACTAAATGAGCTTGATAATAAGCGGCACTGAACACAGATCACATATCGGGCGATTGTCTTTTGATATTGATAATAATGTGAGTGAGTTTTATTTGACCCATACGAATACGGTTTATGGTCACTTGTTTTTTACGGTTGGGTAGATTACATAGCCACGGTTTACACTAGTTTTACCATTCCAATGACGTTGTCGTATAGTATCACTTCCAACCACAACTGAAATTTATTGCTTAATGGGATTTTTAAAGTCTTCTGTTCTGTGTTAAGCACAATTATAAAAGTAAGGATTTTCTGTAGCAGACCAGGCCGCCTTATCTGCTTATTTATTGTCATCAATTCCTATGTTGATTGAACCCATTCAAAAATAATTATTTTCTTTAGCTTAAATTTTGACAAGAGATGTGCATATTCTTTGTACCAGAAAATGCTTTAAGAATGCTTTTCGGAATTGCAGCGATGGAGCTGAAGGACTTGAAGAAAATTGCTGAGAAATACCTATCGCTTTGATTAACAACTGGCAGGGCTTCGAAAATGACATACAATTCTGCTGAATAAACAGAGATGAATAAAGATATTGACGATGTCGAACTAGACGCATTTTCTCCCCTCTTCGCCTGCTAAACTGCGCTACAAAAACGAGAACGAAAAGAACTGCGGCCGCAGTTTTAATTCTCACAGACAACACATTTTTAAAATTTTTATCAATATTTTCAATAAAATCACAATTGTGAATCTCCCGTCCTGGGTCATGTAGTCGCAATTTGAGGGGAGAGTGGGGAGAAAGTGCGTCTACTTCGGCGCTAGCTCGTGACAATATTTGCTGGTACACTTCGGGGGAAAAGAAATTCAGTTTAATTGGGATTTTTGGTCTGAATCAAAGTTGGAGTATTAGGTTTTTGTATTGCCTAGTTTTTTAATACAACGAGGTTTGGTAACAGTCCCCAAGAAAACATAAAGAAATTTTGAAGAGATATATGAAATATTAGTATATAACGTTTTATTCATTTTAAGTTTAAATTTTTAGGGCACCCAAAATGCCGCATGAGTCCCCAAAACTTCCACCTAAATTTTTTTTATATGATTCTTTTTAAATGGCCCTACTGATGATCTAAATTCATGTTGCCATGGCCCACCTAGTGTTTGTTTAAAACGAAATTGTTTAGACAATTGCAAGAATGGTTATTTTTTAATCGAACATTTTTTTTTCATATTCTCTATTGAAATATAAATAAAAAGGTTCTATGTCTTTTTACGATAAAGTTAGTAGTTTCGGAGATATGAATTTTTAAAAGTTTGAAAAATCTCAAATTTGGTATTTTTGACCCAAGAGTGATAAACTTAACAAGGAGTACTCGATCCCATTTAAACCCATATACACCAATTTAAATGTCAATTCGGTATTTGTGACGTAATCCGTTTGCCTGTTTGTTTTGTTTACAAGTAGTATAAAGTCCTAATTTTTTAAAATATAATACATTAAACTTCTAATAGTATGTGAATATCCGAAATATTTTTAAAAGTTGAATATTTACAAAAATTAGTAAAATAAATCTACCTTCTAGGCAAAATGGGCAAACGGCGTCCAAAAATGCTAAAAACGAGTTTCAGAGGATAATTGGTTGTATATTTTTATTTTAGCGAGTTTTTATTAAAAATTTAATAACTTTAATAGTAATGTATACTTAAGTTTATTATTGTACCACTCCTAAAAAACATGTCTTGTCTATATAGCTGGTTTATAGTTAAATTTAATTTTAAAGGAAAATTTTAGTTTACCTATGATTTTTCTTACTCTTTAATTAGAAACCGGAAAGTGGCTTTAATTTTTTGTTTAGCTGCAATAAATATATATTCACCTCCTAAAAAATTGGCCACTACATGCTGGCGCAAAATTTCAAAGTTGGTTTTCGCGTTATCCACTTTGTTGATTATGATGACCCTGAATTCTCAATAAGAATGAGGCTAAGTTTCTTTTCCGTCATTTGTTTAAACAGTGCATCTCCAATTTAGACAGAAATAATGCCGTGGTAAAAGAGACAAATGTTCCAAAAATATAAGAAGGCTACAGTGTGAAATCAGTTTACGACAGCCCCTGTAGCTGTTGCTCCCGACAGGGTTTTACAAAATTCGGGAAAAAACTTCGTTTCATTTTCGCATTGTGTAAAACTTCTGATATAGCATTGTTAATACTCGGCGGATTTAGCATATTTATTTTTTGCCCTTTGTAAACTGGGCCGGTAAATGTTTTATTATCTGTAATCACACTTGTAAACTCGGCCGGTGGTCAAATTTTGTCAGGTACTTAGGTTCTGGTCGGTCATGATTAGTTCTGGTTAGCAAAGCAGCTTTTTATTGTCCCTAATTAATAATAAATATAAATATTATAATGTCCTACTGGTTTTCGTTCCTGAATAAATTACTATAACCCTAAATGTTGTTTCAGTTTTCTTATCGGATTTACGGCCCGTTCTTTAACGACCGGCCGAGTTTACATACCTTTTTTGGGTCATATCTTTATGGTAGAATTTAATTTTATCATGGCCAAGTTTTTATTTGCCCACAGTTAAAAAAAAATGTTTTAAAAGTTAAATGAGCGGTCCGCGAGGGAACCTATAATGGGAACCAATTTCTAGTGGCTTCTTTTGTGGAGGTGGGTGTATAATTTTTACATTATTGTTTTACCTATTAATTTTCATTTATTAGATTTTTTATGCGTATTCATTTTAAGTCCAATAAAAGTTACTTTTTTCAGTGAAATTTTACAAATTTTAAAAACATTTGTGGTTTAACATTTAAAAAGTTTTTCCCAAAATGCTTCATTTTAACAGACAATATATCTTAAGTACAAATAATGGATTATATTCATCAGCCTAGTGATTTCGAGGTGGGCTTACCTAATCCGGGGCTTGAGTCAAAACATTATGAAAAAAAAACAACATTTTTTTGCCATGCTACCCAATAAACAATAAAGTTATCATTATTAAATAAATTAGCACGTACCAACTAAAATTAGTTACTTTACTTTAAGGAAATTTTAGTTTTTTATTTTATTAAATTTCATTATTTAATTCGTTTATGTACGTAATTTATTTTTAGAGGTTAGTTAAATAAAAATAGGTGTTTTTTCAGAAATAAAAGTTATCATTTATCTCGACCAAAACTAACTTTCAAAGATCTTTTTCGAATTTTAAGAGAATCGGGTCAGTGGTTTTTGGGACAATTTGCCTTTATATAAAGGAATGTGAAAAAGCTTTAGGCCGTTTAAAGCCTCTGACAACATTTTTATGATAAATATTGGTACCTATAAATCTATGCAATCAACTTAATTATAAGTTCAAATAAAGGTCTTTAAAATTTGTTTTCAGTTGTTTGTCACATTGCACTGTGTTGATCAAGGAGGATACTAAAAAGCAATTCAAAAAAAGAATCACTTGAAATTTTGACTGTAGGTAAGGAAAAGTTAAAGGATCAAAATCTATATCATGCGGACTTGCGCCTTTACCTTGGAGGTTGTTGCCAAACCATCTCGGGGTGCATTTTTTTATATTTTGACCACAGGAAATAACGGAAAAGTGATTTCTAAGCAAAAAATATTTCATTTTTTTTTTGTAAAATGCTTACTTTTCGAGTTATTCTTATTACTATTTTTAAAAATAACTCGAAAAGTATGTATTCTATTAAAAAACTAAAATTAAGAAAATTATAGCTTTCAAAATAATACATAAAATTTTTATTTTGTAATTGCTGTGGGACCAATATAAACCAAGTTGTGGTTAATTAAAGGTTAGCTGTTATTCATCAAACACAAAATTGCAGAGTTTCAAAGGCAAATAACGCGAAATCTACGAGGATTTTCGAGAAAACTATTAATATATTTGAAGCATTTGCAAAACCTTCGTTTTAAAACTTTAAAAAATAGGTATGTATTATAAAAATTGAGTGAGTTATGATTTAAATAAGGTTGGACTATTTTTTTTTAAACAAAAATCTTCGAAAACAACCCAACTAATTACATCCTAATTAAAATGAGTTGTACCCTTTTTCAATTAGCTTTATCTATGTATCATCAATACATTCCAAAATTTTACAAATTTAATATAAAACGACCTTTTTCAAATAAACCCAAAACTAAGGGAGATTTGTAAAAATTACCAGGGTATTAAATTGTAGGTTTTTAAATTAATTTTTTTTTTTTAATTACACTTTGACGAAAATTAAGGAAGATACAAATATTCAAAACCCGTGTGTATAGACGAGCACTACCTTGTTTAAGCCCTTTAAACTCACTTCTTAAAAAAGTAATTATTTTAAACAGTTTTAATATATACGACCTTATAGCTCTTAAAAAAACCAACAAAATGTTTTTTTAAACAACTTTTTGTCACAAAAACTGAAGGAGTTATGCTTTAAGAAACAATTTTTTGGAGCATACTTGGGTTTTCTTTTAAGGGTTGAAATACTTCAACTAATATTTCAATGATTAAACATTTATTATCTAACTTATTTGAGCCAAGTTAAACTTAATTTAAGCTTTAATATGATGGTAAAGTAGGCTTTAAAGGTTTAACTAATAAGGGGTAGTTTTCACCCCTGAAAAATAAAATAGCGCTCATAGAACTAAATTCCAACTTTGGTGCAATTCGATGAATTTTTTAAGAAATCCGCGGTTTTGTATTACTTTCTGCATTTTAATTTTGAAAGGTGGATATTTTTCAGAAATAAAAAACTAGAAAATTAAATTAGTAATACTTTTAAGCAGTCACATTTTTTTAATTGCAACTTTGTGACAATATGTTAATTTTTCTAGGGTAAACAATTTTTTAAATTAAATTATAATAAAGGTTGGCTTTCAAGGGTTGAAATATATTAAATAACGTTTCAAAAAATTACTTATTTATTTTTTAACCTATTTGAGCCTAATTTTATGTGACTTAAGCTTTAATGTAAAAGTTTTAAAGGTTTTGCAATAAAGAGGTAGTTTTCACCCCTTAAAAATAAACAATGCATTGCATAGTATAAATTTAAAGAGGAGGTAAGTTAAGCTTAATCCCAAATTTTCATGCAAATCTATGCATTTTGAAAACATTTCAGGCTTGGCACTTTTTTAAGCTTCGTTTTTGGACTACTAGAAATAACCTGTTTGTTTACGATAAAACCATCTTCTTTAGGTGTTTTTTCAAACAAAAATAAATAGATTATGGTTACTAAGGAAGCATTCTACCCTAATTAGTTGGTAAAGTGCTTTGTTATAAAAAGAACATCTATAACAAATTGGTTTTTATTACTTTAACAAAAGTCCTAATAAACGTAGATTTAAGAGATTGGGTAAATTAATACTATTCTTTTTTTTTTCTTTTGTTATGTGCAAAAAATACAGTTTTGCCAGCAAACCGAATTAATTTTACACGAATTTAAATTCAATAAGGTAAATGTAGTGCATACTAGTCGGCTGCCCCACGCAGAAACACAGTAATTATATTTTAGTAGAATTAGAGACAATTTATTTTAAATATTTTATAATCGCCTTGCTCTATTTTTTCCCATAAGAAACAAAACTTAAACAAAATTCTTAGTAAAATATTGGATATATTTTAAAAGGCATATAAATTACCTAAACTGACAAAAAGTAAGATGGGCAGCCCAAAATAAGGCTTGTATGTCACTTTTGTATTAAATTTTATAAGAAACTAAAAAACTGATATGTTTTACAAAAAAACGTACAAAAAACACAGTAACTGCTGGTAATGTATTTTTATTAATTAACTAAATTTTATTTTATTAAATTTTATTTAATTGCCCTTAAAAACACAGTAACTACTTTTACTACTTTACTTTATTAAATGAAATAAAAACAATACATATATAAAAACTTTTTTAATAAAGAAAAGCATATCTTTGACTTCATTAGTAGGTACCTTTGGCTTTAAATTATCAAAAGACACTTTAAACTATGGCCTTAAGCGTAACAAACCTAATAAAAAAAAGCGAAAAACAACATAATACTAATTTCTTTAAATAAAACAACCTAACTCATAAAACATGGGATGCTAAATTATAATTAGGACTAAAGACAAAAATTTTTAAAACTGATATATGCAAATTAATATAAATCATTATTGAATACCATCATCCTCAAGTAGTTAGACCTGTTCGTTTTCTACCAAATTACTAGCTGCCCTTCACTAAATTATTAAGAATAAACCCTTTTATCGGATCAAATTCTGTCTTCTTGGCAATTCTTCTTTTGTTTTACCATAATTAAACTTCTTCTAGTCATCAACATTTTGCTTTTTTCTTATCTTTTTTTCTGTATTGCCATGTGTGCCATCGGCACTCATGTGCGTATGTCCAGTTGTAAGATACCGGACGGTTATTCAAATGGGCCCTGTGCCATTATTCACTGCTGTTACCAACACAGAATATAAAACCCAGTTTTTGTCTTGACTAGTGCAGTTGTCAGCCCAAAATATAAATTCGGAAGCATCCCGTTCCTTTCTTGTTACTTTTAATAAAGCATTCATTAGTGCTTTAGCTTTCCCTCCAGATCAGGCCTCGTGCCAAACAACACAATATCTTTTTTTAATCGCATTAGAATCTAAATACGCAAAAGTCTGATTGAAAACTACTAGCCCACTAGTAAAAAAACAAGTTTTAGTGCTTGACATAATTGGTAAAAATAACAACGACTAAGAAAAACCCGAAAATCTGTCAGGTGGTTGCAGTTAACTGGTTGGTGTGGGAAAAATTATTCAAAGCATGTTAAATTAATACCTATATTACCGTTTTACAACTTACCTGACTATGTTTCTCTATGGGTAGTTGTATTTGCTGTGTTTTTTTATGGGTTTTTAAATATTTTAAGGTAGTTACTGTGATTGGACAAGGTTATAACTTTGTCCGTTTTAAACCAATTTTTATTTTTTAATGTCTTTACAGCATAAGGCTAATTTTCTGCTAAACACGTTAGAATTAACTAAGTAAAATGTGGTGTATATTAATAGGAGTTTACCTTTCTTTGTCACTTACTATACATTCTTTAGTAGGTTAAACAAAAACTTTCCTCAACATATAGCTTTAGCGTATCAAAGTTCGAATTCTCAACGGGCGCTTACAATTAAGGATGTTAGAAACAACTCTGGAGAGTGATTAGTTTTCCTTCTTTTCTCCTGACAAATTTCCGATAAAGGATAAAATTACTTTAATCGTAATGTGTACCTAAGTGTATTATTGCACAAGGCACAAAGGAAGTAATTTATTTTTAAAGTTGGATTAAAGTTTAAATTTAATTTACTTCTGAAAGACAATTTTTGTTTACTTTGGAAACTTTTTCTTTAGGAGCAACCGGGTTGCTTGTTGAGTTCGACTTCTAAGATTTAATATGTCAGAATTTTTAATATATATAATGTATTTTTTAAATATTATACATTTTGATATTAGAAGATAATAAAAATATTTAACCGAGTTACAGTGGAATTACTATCTACAACTGCAACTGTGCAGATCTGCGAATATGGTCGACTTCCAGATGCAACTCTGCTGAAGGGGTACCATCTATTCCAAGAAGAATCTGCAAATCCGCTATGTTTTTCTTTTAAAAAACTGTTAAGCTATTGCTGGTTTCATTTAAAAGACAAAGTTATCCAAGAATAAAAGGCTTTTCTGGTGTAGTTAATTATGATCAATTGCATGCATAAAAAAAGAAAGCAATACCAAATTATAAATTATCCCGAAAGCTGATAAAAATATCTTGAGTCAAGGTAACTTCGTGGATTTTCTGCTGTTTTTTATTGTCAAATTAATTATAAAGTGTATTTTAACTGCTTTAAGTAATGAAAAGAAGAATGACAGATGGATTCAAAACCGAGCAGGGAACTGGAGCCTGCGTGTACAGTGAAATGAGGAACTTACAATTCTCTGTTCCACTAGGAACACACAGTTCTGTATTTCAAACGGAAATATATGCTTCACTGCACTGTGCAAAAGAAAACAACAGTAGGGCCTATAAAAATAAGCGGATCTGCGTAATAACACCAGGCCATGCATCACTAGGGGCACTAGCAAGCCTGAAGGTAACGTCTAACTTGACATGAGAATGCCAAAAAGAAGTGAAAGTTCTGAGAAAACTTAACAAAGTTAATCTCCCGTGGGCACCAGGACATTCGGAAATAGAAGGCAACGAAAAAACGGATGAGCTAGTGAGACAGGGATCATTCATACCATACTTTGGACCAGAACCTGCCCTTGGAGTGACCAAAACCACAGCACAAGGGCAAACTAGGAAATGGATCTGAAACAAACACGAAGAATACTGGTCCATCATCAGTAGAATAAGACATGGATAAGGCTTTATAAAGGTCCCAACCAAAAGAACAAAGAAACTCGGAGAAAGTAGGAAAATAATTTGCATAATAGTAGGGCTGCTAACAGGGCACGATAACCTAAGAGGACACCTACACAAGATAGGCCCATACAATAGTGACCCAAGTTGCAGACTGTGCAATGAGGGGGGAAAGAAATAACCTACCCTACCTGTGGAACTGTAAAGCGTTGAATTCAGGCACTATTTGGGCAACGGAAAATGAGCCCACAGGAATATTTTATTCAACCAGTCTTGTCTGTAGAAGGAACAAGACTAGTGGGAGAATAGGTATAAAAGAAAATGGAAAATTAGGGACAAAATGCCTAGGAGGCTGCGCTGCCTCCAGTAGTAAAATAAGACGGCTCCGAGGAAAAAAATTAAAAGAAACAAAAAAATTCAGTTTTAATGCCAAGTCCCAAAATTAAAATATGTGAGAGAACTTTAAAATCTGTTAACTTTTGTTTATAACACCCTTGCAGAATATTTGAAGCACCTCCCAAGCATGTGCAAATTTGCAGACAACTTACGGCTGAAATATGTAGAAATTTGTTTTTTAATACAGGTTATCAAAGTTACTGCAACTAGCGATTTGCGTCTGTAAATTTATTTTGCAGACGTGCAGTAATCTTAAGCATTTTTAATTTTTAAATGTGTTATCTCATCCCATTTCCAGGCCCCAGAAATTCCCATAATCAAAGCTACTTTTATTAGTAAACACTTACTGTGGAAGGCCTGTCGTAAAAAGGTTTCAATTTTATTTTATTTTTAAGTTTTGGACTTTTTGGGTTTGTTTCCTTGGGATTTGCGTGTCAAGCAAAGCATCGAGTATTTAGTCCATAAAGACGATGGAGCTAGTTTTTTCTGTAAATGTAAAAAATTAGCTAGCAATTGGTTTGCGTCAATTCTTTTTACCTTTTTAAATCCATTTATTTTTCAAAAACTTTGCACTCCTTGTCATAACAATCTCGGGATTTTTCTGGTAATATATGCATTGTCGCTTCTTCTGGTTTCGTAATTATGTTCTGGGGTTTATAATTCCCAAATTTTTTTTATTTTTTTACTTTAAAAACCACTTTTGGCACAATATAATCTAACAAAAAAGCCGCTGTTTATAAAAAAACCAAACGTCAACCTAAACCACCAGAAAATGAAAATTTATAAACCCTGCTTTAAATGAGACTTAATCCCAAAAAATACCTATTAGTCTTTTTGGTTCTTCAAAAGAACCTGCTGCTCGTGTGTTTTAATTTCTTAGTTGTTGGAGAAAACCTTGTACGCTTCTACCGTGTTATATTTTCTAACTATTTTGAGAAATTATACCTCGGCCTGACAGCCTCGAGGTGTAAATTTTTCTCGCATGACCTATTTCCAACATAACACACTAGTACCATAAATAACTATTCTATAATACAGGGTGTCCCAGAATATGTGGGCAATCTTTCGAAACCTAATAGAAAACCAAAAAATATTATGACAAGTCCCCATAAACTTTTTTCCTATGACCCTCCTCTACGGAGATACAGGTACATAATGAACGACCCTAGATTTTTTTTTAACTTTTAAAATACTAGGCGTAATTTAATATTTCTTTAATATGATGACTACTAGATAAGTGTTTTTTATATGAACCCATTCAATCATATTTGGCTTGTTTACTTTGTCAGGGACGGACTACCTCTGACACAATAATAACAATTTTTTTAACACCCTTCAACAATATTATTTTTTGATAGCTTTCTACAAAATGTTAGCGCAAACCACAAATATTTTGAGGGTGACCATGACTGTTAGGAATATTCCTAAGCCAATGGGTTTAAGGTTTTCGTCCTTTGGAAAGGTGAAAACAGTACATGGTTCTCCTGCATCAAGAGAAGTTTTAAAATTTGGGATTTGCACCCAGGCACACAACAAGGACTTGGAGGAAAATAATAATAATAACAGTAACTAAATAGTATCTAATAAGCAGGCACCAAGTACCTATGCAACGCAATAACAAAAATCAAAACGAACGACAAAATTAAAATGTATCCCTAAGTACACGGTAATTTCCAATGCTAATATTTGTTACTGTTTTTAAAAATAACTAAAAAAATACCTTCAAAATTAAAGCCAAACACGAATCATTAAAACACACTTTCAATTTTAATTATTTTTTAAAAAACACCACCACAAAATGTCAAGTTCATTTGCCGCCATTTACTTTAAGTACTTCATAACACCGGAAATTGACCCCGATATTCTTGTTTTTACGCAATGTCTGCGGAAAAAACTGTCCCGGTCACTCACAAATTTCACACAGTAAGCCCTTTTTACAGGTTTAGTCTTTATTTTAACAATATTTTCTTTCAAAAAAGTTGATTTATTCACAATAATACAACAGAGAAAGGGGTCATTCAACGTAAATCATATGACTAAACGTTTCGCTAGATCTCGGCATATTGCCGTTTCCTTGTTCACGGCTTGTAGTAAAGTAGGGCTGTGATAGCTTTAACCTTAAACTTAAAAAAGGTATTCTTGATTGATATCAATAAAATCGACTGTTTACGAGAAATAAAAAATCATGTGTGGTTATTTTTTTTACATTATACAGGGTGTTTTCTAATTGTACGTCAATATTTAAGAAGGCAATTTTTAAGTTTATTCTAGGAAGAAAACTTTATATGAACGTATGTCCTAAACGCCTTAACTTTTGAGGTACAGGGTGGTAATTTTTTTTAAATAAATCATTTATTATTAATATCTGTAATACCATTATAGATATTTTAATGAAATTTGGCATACATGTACTATGTATCAGGAAACATTTTTAAGTGTACCACATTTTTTTTTATTTGCCAAAATATGCGAGTCAAATTCTGTACAAACGCCACGATATTTTATTTCTCGTAAACAGTTGATGTTATTGATGTCAATCAAGAATACCTTTTTTTTTAGTTTAAGGTTAAAGTTATCCAAAAATATTATTGTTGAGCCTTTATCATACAGGGTGTTAAAAAATTGCAATAACTGTGTCAAAGCTAGTCCGTCCCTGGCAAACTAAATAAGCCAAATATGGTTTATTGGGTTTATTTTATGAAGACTTATCTTGTAACCATTCTATTAAATAATATATTAAATTACGCCCAGTATTTTAAAAGTTATTTAAACAAAAACGATTTTCAGGGGCGTCCTTAATGTACCTGTATCTTCGTAGGGGAGGGTCATAGGAAAAAAGTTTATGGAAACTTGTCATAATATTTTTAGGTTTTCTATAAGATTCCGAGAGATTGCCCACATATTCTGGAACACTCTGTATATCTTAATATTAAACAGCTTTACATAACTGAACAATGGTATATAGGTCTGATAGCGAAAACCACAGTCTGACAATGTTTTTTTATACCTATTTAGTTACAAATAATGCGCTGTGTTAGAGGTAGCAGGCTAATAACAACTTAAATTTTGTATTTTTTTTTTGTTTACAATGTTGTTACTAAAATAAATGCTACCGCGCAATTTGACTCAAAACACGTCCACACAGAGTTTAATGAAATGGACCGGCTATTAATAACTTTTTTTACCTCCAGCTCCCGGACTAAAACCGCAATTTTAACTGCATAAAACCAACAACGGAAAAGTTGGAAAACTGTGTTATTTTAATGTTACAAATGCATTACTCAAAAATAAAAACGTTTCACAACTCAGCCAGCACACAAATATTATATCCGTTTATTTCGTACAAATTAGTTTTAAAGCAGCAACTATGCCGGAATTGTTAAACAAATAAAAACCCACTTTTAACTGTAAAGCATGTTTTAAATTCTTGTGTATTTATTTGTTTAACAATGTAAATATTAATTGAAATTGTGCCCTGATGTTTACTTGGTTCCACGACATTAATTTTATTTTTAATAAAATTTAATTTTCAACCAGTAAATTTCCATTAAATAAAAGGAATAATGGTATATTGTTCTGATTGAATCGTTGTAGTAAACACGTGCCATTGGTTTTTATTATTTATTTACAAAAACTACCAGAAAAAGTAACTTTGAAAACTATTACACAGGAACACATAACTGTGATAATAAAATTTTTACTTTTAACCTTATTGTCGCTTTCCTTAACTCTTAAGTGTAACTTTTAAAATCATTACTATCTTGTTTAAAAAAAAAATCTTGTTGCTGCATCTGGAATAAAATTTTACTTTGGAATCGCCATTTGAATTAAGTACCCGAGGATTCCCGATTCTCTTGTAGTTGTAAACTCTCTTGCTTCTTCTTCTTCTTCTTTCCTGGGAGCCGTCTTGATTGATCCATTGATCTTGGGCTTTTTGTGCCTAATCTTCCATTATCTTTTATGCCAATCCTCTCATCATTCTTGTTCTTTCTACAAGTCTATATAACCCCGAGACTGGTTGGTTGATAAATTCCTGTGAGCTCATTTTCGGTTGCCCAAATAATGCCTGTCTTTTCTGATTCAATGCTTCACATTCGCACAGGATATGGTATGCTGTTTCTTTCCTTTCGTCGCACATTCTGCAACTTGGGTCCCCAATGTATGAGCCTATGTTGTGTAGGTGTCCTCTTAAGTTATAAAGCCCTGTTAGTAACCGTACTCTTATGCGAAGTCTTTTTCTACTTTGTCTGAGTAGTTCTTTCTTCGTTCTTTTGAAAGGGCCCCTTATGAAGCATTTTCCATGTCTAATTCTACTGAGATCTTCCCAGTATTCTTTGTGTTTTGTTTCGGATCCATTTCCTGGTTTGCCCTCGTGCTGTGGTTTTGGTCACTCTAAGGGCAGGTTCTGGTCCAAAGTATGGTGTGGATGACCCTGTCTCGCTAGCTTATCCGTCTTTTCGTTGCCTTCTATTTCTGAATGTCCTGGTACCCACAAGAGAGTTACTCTGTTGCGTTGTCCCAGGACTTCCATTTTTTTTGGCATTCCCATGTCAGGTTCGACGTTACCTTGGGGTTAACTAGTGCCCCAATGAATGTAAAATCTCGTTGCCATGTTCGCGGCAGAGAAGATGAGGTCCATCTGGCTTTGGTTTTGTCCATATGATTGGTGTAAATATTACCTAGTCGACTTTGTCTTCTTGGCCGACCCTGTCTCGTTTATTGTATAGGGTGAGCAAAAGCTTTTAGTTGGCGATAATTCCCGGTGTATATATTTACGCAGCTTGTTCTAACCAACATTTGTTGTGTAGGTACATATAGTTAATTATTCTTTTTTTTACCTTTTATAAAATGTTTTACAGGACTCAGAGAAAGCCTTTGCTACTTTTCGTACTGTGTTGATCATGTTCGTCTTTCCACAAAATGGTATAGTTTTTTAAAAATCACTCTTTAATAAGCGATAATGTAACATATATTAATGTTGTTTGACTTTTATTTTATTTTGTGTAATAATGTGATAGTTTATTAAAGCCCTCTACATATTTTGTTGGCTCAAATTACTACTGCTTCAGCTTGACGAATAGCACTGATGATGGTTTTACCGAAAGCGTAAGATTTTTAAATAAAAAATTTGCACGAAATACAAAGTCTCTTCATTCCCTAAATTTTTACGTACACACAGCCACAACCAGGTTTCATTTAAAAATCTTAGCATCCACGGTACCCCAGAACTAAGGCTTCAACAAGAATTCATTAAATGTACCATAGATAAAAGATATGTCTAATCCAAAACAAAACACTCAAAATCCATAGCCAGTAAAGACAAAATCAAAGAAAATAGGAGAGAAACAGCGCCTAATTTGAGAAGTGGTACGATTTAAATCAAGCATTTCGGGATTTCACGTGAAAGCACTATCTCTCTACATTTAAAAATAGGCAATGTGCGTGATCCCAAAATAAAGTACTGTGTTAAGTGGACAACCGAACTGAATAAAATTTGTAGATACTGACCTGATATTATTGAACGACACATAAAATAACTACATTAGATTGGGTACAACATATTTTTTTTTACTCACAAATTTAATATGAACACATACTTTCAAACAAACCCGGATCGGTCGCGTAATGCTAAAATCGCACGTTGATGCCATTTCCTTATCGGTGGGGGTATAAAAATTGTTTCCTTTCCCTTTTCTATACCATTTAGACGGAGCACTGTGCCATGCTGTAAAAGTTATTTGGTACTCCTTCTTCACCTGTAAAAAAAGATAGAAATCATATGTTTTAAATCGTGCTTATATACACAAACAAAGGTAAAAGCTAGGGACTAAGAAACTAAAAGCACTTTGTGTATATTGGGCTTGACATACGAGGGTCAGCTAAAAAGTTCTTGGCCTGACAATGAAAGACAGTGATTTTCAGTTTTAAAAAAATGTTTTATTTTTCAACATAATCTCCCTTGACTTAAACACATTTGGTACAGCGTTTCAGTAGTCAGTATTTCTTCTCGAAAGTAAAAGTCTGAAGGCTGGTAAAACATTCGTCTATGGCTGTCTCAAGTTCTTTATTAAACGCAAAGCGCTTTTCAGAAACAAATTTCTAGTGTGGAAAGAGATTAAAGTCTGAGGGTGCCAAATCAGGCGAATAGGGGAAATGACAAAGCAAATAGTACCTTAAATCCCTCAGTTTTCGCACTGTTAATACACCTTTGTAAGCAAGTGCGTTGTCCTAATGAAAGATGTTTTTTTTTCTTAAAGACAGCCCTCTTCTAGCAAATTTTAACATTGAGCTAGTCAAAAAGGTTAGAGTATTATTCGCTTGCAATTGTTCTTCCATTTTCAAGGTAATTAATTAACAGGATCCCTTTGGCATTCCAGATCACACTTGCCATGACTTTTCCGGCAGATGCGATTGCGCTTTTTTTGGCGCTGCACAGAATCGGTCGGATTCCTCTTGAATCGGTCCAAACATTGGTGCGAATGTTGTTTGCGCATTTGCTTAATCTGCATTAAGCAAATGCGGGACCCAACTTACGCAAAACTTTCGCATCCCTTATTCTTCGTGCAAGATGTTTGACACCCTTTCTTTCGGTATGCCCACAGCATCAGCTACTTCACACACCTTTATTCGCATATCGTCCGATATTGTACACCTTTTCAATAGTTTCCGGTGTGATTACAGTTTTTGGTCGTAGATCAAAAGTTCCCATAAACTTTTGTTAACTTCGGATAAATTTCCTTAAGGTTAAATTTATGACCGCACGATATTCAAGTTTATCCATTTTAACGAAACACGCGCAAGACGTGTACTGCAATGACTTGTTTACACAAATTATTTAAACGAACAAGTTGAAGCTTGTCATACGAACTAATGACATGTGCACGCAGGCAGGGAACGTAAACTTTCGCCGGTTGGAATGCCAACTTTGGGTCAGGCCGAGAACTTTTCACTTTACTCTCGTAAATATTTTAGGTTTTATTTATTAAATTTGAAATGAATTGATAACCTAATGAACAAAAATACTGAGTGTGTTTTGCCGTTTTTTTTTTTTAATGTAACACACTATTTTTTAGCATCTAATATTAAAAAGAAATGCTAAAGAATATTAATTTCAGGAAAATGTAGATATATCTTTGCAGATGTTACCTAAAATAATTTGTAAATTATATAAGTCTTTCTATATAATACTAAAGTTCTACAAAATATTCCAGGCTGGATAATTAGCCAAGTATTATTAAATTTTGTTCTTGACTCCGCAATTTCCGCATCACATGCCTTGTAAATGCCCCAGCGTACGAATATGAAACATTCTGTGCTGGTTTTAGCAAGAACATGTTAAAATAACTTTGCATTATACAGGGTTACTTTAACTATATTGTATTTATGTTAAGGATCATAAAAACAAATATTTGCCCCAAGCTAAGAGTTTTTAGCGCTAGCCTGTTTTTTTCGTAAAAATTTAAAATGTGTATGTTTTAACAAGATGATTTACACTTTGTCACTAAAAATTTAAGGGTATATTTGCCATAAATGTATTTACAAAATTAAATTTAAAATTAGTTTTTAAACGGCCAGTTACATACACAAATGTTGCAAATTCTACTTAAATATTTTTATGCCGACTGTTACTTTTAATTCTTTATAATACCTAATAAGAATAAGCTAAAAATTTTCGATTTAAGTTTCTGTAGTGCTTCTTGTTTTGCGGTTATTTATCTGTTTTACTATTAGGTTTAATTAGCTTTGTGTTAATTGCGATTTTGAGGGTATAATTTTCCTTTACATTTATTATGTTGCATACTTATTTGACATTATACCCAATTTTTTGTTTTTGTCTCTGAATGAAATGCAATGTCATTTTTGAATTATACAATAGTGTTTTAGCAGAAAACAAAACATTTCCTAAAGAATAACTTTTTAAAGCTAATAACAAAAATGTTTTCCATATGTAAGGAACTTAAGTAGACACACTATTTACCGTGTTATTGAATCAAAATAAATTTTACGCAAGGAAATCTATTGCCTACATTTTTTTAAGGTACCATTACATATTTAAATTTAAAAAAATTAACATTTTTTAACAAATTTTGATTTCTTAGACCTTTAAAAATAACTTTCCAAACTATTTTACAAAAATTCAAAGCCGACATACATCAACTTTAGTAAGCGCGCGCTCTCGGCTCGCCGCTCGCCCGGCTAAGGTTAAACCACAGCCTTCTATAACAGAAGAGCCATGAAGCAAGAAAGGCAACGTTGCAAACAACACTGCGCCCTGGGCTGGTTTAATTTAATGAGTTCTAAGCAGATTGCGCTAAATAAACATTTTTTATGAAATTTTAAACAAAATGCAGGTCTGTATTATTTTAAAAATAAACATAATTTTAAATACTATACTATATGGCCCTAAAAATCACTAATGTGTCCGAAAAACCTAGGCCATATTAGAATATTCGGAACCTATTATTATTTTTTTAAATTATTGCTAGACATTTAAAAATATTAATTTTTAAGGCTTTATTCTTATACTGTTTAACTGTTTTTGCAAATAAATTAATGTAACTTTTAAAACTTAGTAAAAATGTATTAATCAATAATTTTTGTGATAATTAAAATCAACCAAAAACAACATATCTAAAATAATATTATTAAAAAACATAATCTGTACTTAATAAGGAAGAAAAGCAAAACTGGGTTCATTTTTCGTGTTCATGTAAATAACTTTTAGAATATGTATAATGATATTTTTTGGTGAACTTACCGGTATTTATATGATTTTCTTAATATAGTCCTGACGACATTGCTTGAAGCTAATATTGCTTTTGTTGCACATTTACACACTTATCAATGTCAAAATAAACTCATTATTTATAAATATATTTGGTAACCTTGTTCGTAAATATAGTTATTACATTAAAAGTTTCTTTAATACACCTATCCCGTCAAAGTGGAAAGCTCTCTTTTTTTACATCTTTTTTAGGCGAGTTCGAAAAAGTTTTAACTGAGTTTGTAATGAAACGGAATTGTTTATATTTTTGGTATATTTACTTAAAAAAATATTGCTTAAAATAAGGGTAACTTTTTGATATAGTTTCTTTACTTCTGTACCGCACTTACACTAGTTGTCAAAGGAAATATAAAAATGTCCACTTAGAAGGCTTGCAATAGTTAGGGATGTTAATAAATTTTGGATAAACACAAGCAATGATCGATATACAACTATATATTTTTGACACAAGAGTCAAACACTGCATATCTCCAATTTTTAAGGTTTATTTTTTTGTCAATTTCCTCTTTAAAACTACTAAAATCAGTAATAAGGTCGTTTTGAAGAAAGCTTTCAATCCCATGTTCTTGTGCGTAAGTTTCTACGAGGACTTCCCTTCTTTCTTCAGGGTTTCTTTTTGGGGCACTTTTAGGATTTGATAAACATTTCTGTTGGTTCTTATAAAGCCTTGGTATTGCACCATGCTATAATTTAGGGGGACGTCAAAGGAAACTCCGGAATTTTTCCACTTTTATCTTTTATGTTTCAGTTCTCAAAATGTCACTATTATCAAATTGTTTTCAACACACGACTAAAGAATTAGTCACCCAAAAATTTTCTCTGTGAATAGCACGCAACCAGACCTTTTTATGTTCATCGTCTTTAGGAAAAATAAATGTTGTTTGATGTTCCTCTGGTCTGTTTTAATAACGCTGTCGTAATTTGTTTTACATTATAGTTATTATAATATATTATATATTTTACATATTATTGTATTTACATTATACGTATTAAATATACATACATACAATGTTACATATAAACGAAAAAACAACGATTTTTTGTTCACTAATGCATTATGCAATACTACACTACTTTAATTAGTCCTTAGTTTAAAACTATAGGCTGCTATTTTTATTTTTAAAACACACAAATTATTTTTTGCCTATCAATCGTTTGCGTTTACTTTTTAAACTGCATTTAAAGGAACCGACAAAGCCGACGAAGCGCACGTGTTTTGCAAGCCTAGTATGCTGTGTTGCCAGATCTGCTGCTTCATAGCTCTTATAGTTTTAGATAGCTGTGGTTAAACGCGTTATTCTCGAAATCACTTTTTTCAACTAGCGGGCAGTCGGGGCAGTTAATCTATCTCCGAATCTACTCGCTCGATTTAAATAAATCTTAAAGCATTTTGTTTGTTTAAGCTTCTTCTACAAGAATTTGATTTAAAAAAAAAATTGCATAAAAAAAATATCTAAAAAAAGGTCGATTTTTTTATTTTTCCTTTTTTTTTTAATTTTTCAAATTTTCTGGCCAAATCTTTTAAAGATAGGCTTGCTTTTTAAAACCCATTTTATTTTTTTTGGTTTTAAACTTGCCAGAGATTAAGTGTCCGCCATGAAGCAGTGTTTTATTTAAGGGGTCGATTTTGGCACTCTCTAGAAGGTGCGCATGGTTTGAAAAATTGTAGAGCTGTTTAATACTATAGAAAAAGCTTGATAAACTTATCTGATAAATAAAGAGTTAAAAAAAACTGTTTTTTTGAGCTTCTAGTAGGTAATAGTAACTTCAATCTGGAGCCACAATAGATCGATCGGTCGCGGGGGGGTGTTAAGTCTTCCAACTTTAAATCTAACCTAACCTAACCCTAAATCTGACTGTACCTGTATAGGATTAAAAATCTCACTGTTTGGACTTTAAAAAGCTTTTACAACATGCAACATGAAAAACTTATGTTGCACTTAAACAATATTTCTTTTTATTAATCTAAAGCAGTAAGTAAATGTTCTTAAGCTTATTTTTTTACTTTGACTTTGAGTCTTTATAAGCAATGACCTACATTTAGGAGTGTTAAATGATGTGAGGCGTTAAATCTTAACGGTTTCGAAAACACATCTAGTTAGTTTGTGCTATAAAATACAGCAACCTATAGGGGCTCAGTCATCAAAACTACATTAAGAAGTTGTTGGAATTCTTGCCACGTATATGATATATGGTTTTTATCAGATTATGTTTAATAATGTGTTTTTTTAACCCGGATGTATTCAATGTAGCGATAAAATTAATTTTTTAAAACAGGACGGTCCAGATGACCTACTGAAACTATTTTAACATAAAAATAATACTTTTGGGGGAGTGTTGGATAGCACCGAGCCTCTAATCAATTTGACCTTGTTAAAGGTTTGATTTATAAAAACAAAAATTCCGTAAGCTGTAGGTCATTTTTGGCTAAGCATACAATTTGCAAAAAATTAAAAAATGTATTAGAAAATTTAAAAAAATGAAAAATCGCAGTAAATAAGCAGCACAGAATCCGACTTATTTCGAGAAATAATATTTTACAATAAGATATTAACACATATATTACAATAAGATATCGTATTAGCAGTAATTGTGCATCGTGCATAGATAATATTTGTACAAATTTTGACGAGTTGGTGAAACAGAGGTGGTCAAAGAGGATATCTCTGATCATTATGGTCAAACGGTGCGGATTTTGAGTGAACTGCAGCTGTTTGAAAATCAAGTATTTATAAGACCAATAACACTATCGGGTCAGACAGAATTTAGATTTATGCTAAATAATAATGAATGGCAACAACAGTTTTATGATGCGCATGACCCGTCTGTGATGGCGGAAATCCTGTCTGCGTCCTTGCAGCACGCCGCGCTTTGCGCCTTTCCACTAAAAAAGCTAAATAAAACGAATAAAAAAATCATGGTATACCAATGACCTGAGAGCTATGCGTAAAAATCTTAATAGACTGAGACATAGATTGATCGTTGATAACTGAAGACATCAGGGCTGAGTACACTAAAACTAAGTACTTATACCGTAGAAAAATAAAAGAATGCAAAGCACAGTTTCACGATGGCATTCTTAAAACAGCAAAAACTTTAATAAAACAGCGTGGAACATCATAAATAATTACGCAAATAAAAGTGAAATTAAATCTTCAATAACTAAAAGCCCAGACGAATTTAATAATTTTTGTATCACTATAGTGGATGACCTAGTACAGGGAACCCCTAAAAGTAATCTGACCCTATCAAATGCAAAAAAATGGGGGTGCCAACTCAATATTTCTAAACCCTTGTAGGGGCGGAAATTTATGCCATTAAAAAATCTGAAAAGCTCATCCAGCCTGATCCCTATAGTGTCAGTACCGATATTATAAAACTGTAATTGATATAATCTCTGCACCAGTTGCTCACTTGAAAACGCTTGTAGGGAAAAGGGAATTTTCCCCAGTCACTAAAATTGGGAAAGGTCATACCTTTTTTAAAAAAAGGCGATCCAGCCTGTTAGACAATTACAGATTTGTAACAATTATTCCCATAATACCTAAAATTATGGAATTGTCTTAAAAGACAGAATTCACTGTTTTAGAGTCAAACATATATTAATAAAAGACATTAGGGTTTTTGAGCTGCAGGATCAACTACACAGGCTGTCCAGATAAACTCACGCTGCTCTTAGAGATTTGGACGGGGTATCTGTCGATGGCTGCAGGTGACCGTCTAAGGCGTTCGAAGCGTGTCCCAGAACATTCTACTTAGTAAACGGGACAAGTACGGAATCGGGAAAAAAAACCAAAAAAATAAAAAATTTTTCCAATAAAGAACAGTCCCCCATTTTTATAAACCAAAATAATAAGGTTACTTGTGCATCATCTTGGGGGAAATTTTGGGGTACAAAATAAAATAATTTTAAAAGGGCTTACATGAATATCCTACGGCTTCAGAAGGCCCCCAAGGTGTTTTTGGAGAAGGGCCACCGGGGAGATTTTATGAAGTTTATAATAAAATAACAAACGGAAAAAATTTCCTAAAAATTTAAAAGGGTGATTTTACCCCAACCATAATTGGGGTTTTATTGTTTCCTAAATGGGGGAATTTTGTTTTTTCCCTTTCCCCCCTTTTTAAGCAAAGTTTTTTTTTTTAATTTTGTTTTTCCCTTTTTTAAAATTTTTACTTTGTGTTGACGTACCAAAGCAAATGTATCTTGTATTTTTTGTATGATTTATGGTGAATAAAATATGAATATGAATATGAATATGATAAATCATCTATAAAAAATAGCAACAAAAATCTAACTTTTATATTCACAAAACATGCAAAGTTATTGCTAATAGATTTCTAGGTTCTTGATAGTTTTTTAGCAAACAATAGCAAACAATTTAGTATACTGGTCCTGGATAATTTTTTACATGCAGATCTGTCGGTAATTGAGTTAAAATAATTTAAAAATCGTATTTAATTACTTCTGAGCAATAGGATTACTTTAATTCAATTATTTTCCAGGAAAAATAATTGAATTTGGATTATCAATTAATAGGATAATTAATCGTAACTGGTAATTGATTTTACGAATAAAGAAATTTTTATTATTTAGAAAGTAATTGATTACCTATAAAGGATTGATTATTAGAAATTAATTTAATTACCAAAAAATTTTAAATTTATTAAACCCTTAAAAAAAAATGAAAATTTTGGCCACCGAAAGGTTTAAAAAACCCCGGGGGGCCCTTTAATTCCGAATTCTTACGCCATTTTTTTTTTTTTTGTAAAAAACGTAAGGGGTATTTAAAAAAAAAATTTTTATATTAATATTTTTTAATTGCCAGAAAGGTTTAAATATTACTGCGCTAGCTGGTTAAGTATAAATTTTTATTTTTCTTTTCTTTGGGTTTTTAAATAAAGTAATTCTAAAATATTCAATTATTTAACTTTTTTCCCCTCTTTCCCGTGTTATGTCTAATTCCGGGGTACGTCCCCTTTCCAAAAAATGTAAATTTCGAGTATTTTTATTTTCGCAATACAAATATTAAAAAAGGAAAATAAAATAATTAAATTTCTAAAGCGAAAAACAACACAAAGAATTAAAAAAAAGAAATTTTTTACTTCGGGAAACAACTAAATTTTTTTTGGGTGGCATTAAAATATTTTTAATTTTAGAATTTTTTTTGGGTTGTTTTTTACAGTCTTAGAAAAAAAAATTAACCTTTATTTTGACCCCGAATTTATTTTAAAGTGTCTTGGAGACCTTTGGAAATTTTAATTTTTGGTTTTTGGGGGGTTTTAAAATTTTGGGAAAAAAAATTTTGGCGTTTATTTGTTTTTGTTTTAATTGATTCTTTTAATCAAAACATTAAAAAATTATAAAACCCAATACCCTTTATTTCCCTTTTTTTTTAAAAAGTTTTAAACCCAAAAACCCCCTTTTTGTAGGTTTAAAATGTTTTTCTGGTTTTTTTTTTCTTCTGTTTTTCAAACAAATTAGGCATTAAAAAGAAAATTTTTGGATTTTTGACAAAAAATTTGTCCTTATTTGGGGCCCCGGTTTTTCCCGATTACTTTTAAAAAAATTCCAACTATTTCTTTTTTATTTTTCCCAAAAGGGCCAATAACTTTTTTTTGAGAATTCATAAACCCGTAAAGGTAAAAGTTATCCCCCTTTTGGTTTCTGGGTCCTTTTGGGGTTTACCATTCTCAAACAATGCTTTACTTTTACTTTGCTGATATGGGACCCTAATGTATTGGGAATCAAATGCATAGGGGTGTGCAACCTATTTAAACCTTGTATAGAGCGTTTATCCCCATTATATCTGAAAGCTCATCCAGGCTCTATGCCTATTTGCTGTAGATTTAAAAAATTTTGATATATTGACCAGTTGCACTTGACCCTTGATAAGGAATATTTGCGTCACTAATTGTAAGGTATTCCTATTTGGCGATAGCCTTTCATTCGATTTTAACAATACTCCAAATTTTATTTCATTGTCTTGCGATTCATTTTTCGTCAAACTTTATTACATGACATTTGGTTTTCGTGAGGATCAATCAGGCTTCCAATATAATCACGTTTTAGAGTTTGAGGTATTACAGCTCATGTGTTGAGTCTAAGGCGTTCGAATGCCAGGACATTCCCTTAGTAAACTGACAAGCAGGAATGAACGCTTCATCATTAAATCATTCTAATAGAACATACATTGTATAAACAGCCTATATCAAGGATTCATGGTTCATTCATCCGGGGTACTTTCTTAGTATCGACGATTCCCTTTGGAAAGAGTTGCTTATGCAGATGTACTTTGCTGGGCAATCGATGATCTGAGTGATTTCAGGACCATTGGGCGAGGAAGATGTTTATCAACCGTCTACTAATCAAAGTAACAAACTGGATCTGGACCTGGTAAATGGGTAATAATGCCATAAATTACTGGTCGGTTCTGATCCTCATTAAGGGAAATCATGTTTCTTCCCTTTTTCTAAATGTCACTATTTGTATTGAAATTGAAAGAAGTGGTATACCTTTTTAATTTTACCCTTTGTTATTTCCCAAAGCAAAGATCTTGTTTTTTCGTTTTGGTGAATAAATCTGAATATGAATATGAATTGATAATCATCTATAAAAAAAGCAACAAATCTAAATTTTTAATTCACAACATGCAAAGTTATTGTAATATTTCTATTCTTGATATTTTTGCAAACAATAGCAAACTTTTATACTGTCCATAATTTTTTACATGCAATTCAAATTGAGTTAAAATAATTTAAAAATCTATTTATTACTTCTGGGATTTGAATATTTATTTTTTTCAGAAATACTTGAATTTAGATTATCAATTAAGGTTATCATGAATCGTATCTGGTAATATTGAATACCAAGTAATTTAATTCAGAAAGTAACGATTACTTTGTGAGATTATTAAATTTAATTCCTAATAAAAATTAATTACAACAATAAAATTCAATTACCTTTCTTAATGAAAAAAATGCCAAAATTCTGGCCAGCCAGAAAGCATCTTAAAACACGCCCGTTCAAATTTAACCACCTCCGTTGACCGTTTTTATACTTTTTTTGTGGAAAATCTGTTGAGTTGGGGTAAGCTTAAAAAAATTTTTATTTGAGTCATTTAAGTGAACTTCAGAAACAGTTTAATTTAAAGTGTATCGTGTTTCATATATTGTCTTAAAAGCAATTGCTAAAATATTCAATTACTTTAAGCTTTAATTAAGAATTAAATTACTTTTTACAAACATGCCAGTTATTGGTAATAGTAATTTACTACTACTAAAAAGAATATTGGTAATTGTAACTGAATTACATTTACAGTAATTGCGACAGTTCTGGTTACACGGTAGTGTTACTGACGATGATGGCATTAAGCTACAAGTTGATATATCATAATAAATTATTTATTTTTTACATGGACCAACATCTCTTTTTTGGTCAATCTGTCCTGACGAGGGTAATTCTTTGACAATGTGATCAGAAGTAAGACAGTTAGCGTCCTCAAAAATAAGTGTGTGTGTCCCTAGATTAATACCACCACTCTCTTTGCTTAAAATAATTAAACCTTATCATTTCATTTAATAATCTCAAAATACTACAGTAAATTAAATTGTGTATCCAAAATTATATTTACAAATCTGGTTTATTTTAAAATAAAACCAAAAATTTAGAGAAGCGGAGTTATTTTGGCAAATACCTAGAAATAAATTAAAACTATTTTTATTACTTTCACTTCACAATTTACTCTTGTGTATCATGCATATTGTTCGTAAATTGTGTTCAAGTATAAAAATTTTAAACATATTGTTTTTAAACAAAATACAAATTAACTATCACAAATAACCGGTATTTCTTTAAAGCTGATTACAACAATAGTAACTGAATACAACTAAATCTGACCAAACTCGAATTGAATCGCGCACATGTTTTAAAATTCCCAGGGTTTGTCGAATTGTTCCATAAGACGCGAAATTGCGATATTGCGATTTTGCAGTTATCTTACATTTTTAATTGGAGTCGTTCAAAAAGAATCGAAAGTATTGAGGTAGAGGGATCGGGGAGGCTGAACAAAAAAAAATACCACAAAAAAACTCTTAAAAGAAATGTTCTTGAAAAAAAGCACTAAAAACATTAACAACTATCCCAAATTTTGTGAGTCTATGTTTATTTACATTTATAAAATATTTTTTTTAACCGCCCTTTATAATTTAAAAATTAAGATGTTTGGGATATACGTTTATGGGAATTTGTTTCGTATTTATATCCAAAAAGCCAGACCGTGAAATTTTTCACTATATTAAAGAAACATCCTGTATATGTAAGGTTTAAGGGCTGAATACAACATATAACTGTAATCTTTAAAGCTTTTAATTTAAATGCCATAAAAACACTATTAATGTAAAAATGATCCGGCTAAGTATGTTGAATTACCAAATTTAATTATGCTGGGTGCGCAAAAATCTTTCATTTTTTTTACAAACGTGTTAAAAATGAAATTTTAAACACTATTTAGATGCCTTAATAATGTTACTTTAAAGTACTAGTGCCCTAAAGTAACATTATAAAGCACTAGTGTTAAAAGTGAAATGCCAAATTTTAAAAGGTAACGTCAACGTTTATTTATTTACTAACGTTTATATTAATTATACAATTTAAACAACCTAAAAAACAAATTTTCTTCACAGTTCCAGCATTCTCCGTAGTTGAGGTGGAGTTCTTATTTTCCAAGGAATTTTCGATGTATACCTAAGCAACGGTAGAGTATGTCCACCCCATGCCTCCTAATCGTCATCAACTTTGCTCCAGTACGGCAAATAAACTCGCTAAAGAAAGGCGAAAACAATGCCCCGTATAGAGGATTGAATTTGAAAACTGCAAAAATCTTGCTATGGCAGCAGGGATTTTTCTAAAAGAGTTAATTCCGACGGGATTTCTGGTACATCTACCCTTCGTGTATTTTAGAAAAAGTCTCCGATGTCCTACATTTCCTCGACGAAGAGCCATATACTTTCGATAATAATCCAAATAAAATATTTCAACAATGGTTAAATTTCTTGGTGCCTTGATTTTAGTATTCGTATGTGAATCATCAATGAAGTGCCCATATCTTCCAAGTCATCAATAGTCAACTGACAAAGCTTCTCCCTGCGACAGGCACCAAAAATTCCCAAAATGGTAACTACTTTCATCAGAAGGTATTCATTATCAAGTGGACAGTTTAGAAACTGGTCCATTTGCGCTTTGCTCAGAATTTTTATTTTTGGGCTGGTATCCCCCTTCTTGACGCTTTAAATAAGCAATAAGTTAAAAATAATTGCTGATATCCACGTCATTGTTTATGCGTAGCATAGCTTTGATCATTGAATAAGTCGACCATCACGATGATGCTTTTCAAATCTTCGTTTTTTTGTCAAAATACGCAAGGAATATATTTTCGGTATATTTTCCAGGAATACCTTTCCCCTTACACCAATTAATAAAATTATTGTAGGCAATATTATATTGTGTACGAGATTTCCTGGGCAGTAAATCCAGCGATGCTCTACTGGCCGCTTCATCTATCTTTTTAAATTGATCGATGCAACGAATACTTTTTTCTACGTTTTCTTCCATTTCAAGTTAATTTTAAGTAAAAACTAAAATAAGCTAAAACCGACACGATGTATCAAATTTGAAGTAAACATGCCGTAACCAACCAGCAACAGCGGTTGTTAGAATTCATTAATAAATGCCAACTTTAATAATTTTTATATACGTTGCTATATAAAGCTATATTTTCCAATTTTTAATAATTTAATTTTTTACTGCATTATTGCGTTTGTAAAAAAATATTGTATGATATTTGTGTTAAAAGTACGTTTTAAAGGACTCATGTGAGTTGCAAAACTCGCTTCGCTCCTTCTGCAAACTTTGACATTTGTGCCTTAAAATTGTACTTTTAACACTTATATCATAAATAACTATTAAATTTTATTTATCAATAAAATATTATTTTTACTTATTTTTTATGCTTATCTGTCATGACGTTTAAATTCATTTAACCATAAATAACTATTTTAATCCTTTATGGAATGCATACTTACAAAAATATATGTTCGTTATATTAAATAATTTACTTTAAAAGTTGTCATATAAGGTTAAGTTATTAAAAGCAAATTGATTTTAAATTTTGCTACACCAGAAAATTAGCTTTAATAACATAAGAGAGACTTTAACATAATGCTATTGTATCTCGCTTCCAAAATTGGTAAGAAAACATTTGTGCAAGATGCGGCGTAAATGAAAAGACAGCGCTCAGCATGAAACTTGTTAGTAAAACATTATTAAATGAACGTACCGTGTATTGCACCATATATTTTACATTTTACGATACAAAAGTGGTTAAATATAGCATTTTATTTGTTGGAATTAATAAATAATACACAGTTTCGACGAATTTTTGTTTCTAAAATTATTCATTAAAATTTTTTACATTAAAAAAATTGGACATATTATTTCCTAAATATTTTTTACCGGCTTTACTTTTTTTTGTTTATTAAACCGTCTTTATTTCTTAAATTATTTTTGATATTAGGAAATTCCTTTTTCTTAATATTATTTTTTTTAGCTTGTTTTTTCAAATTGAGTACTTCATCTGTCAATTTTTTTCTCTTTATATTTGAGATTTTATTTTGTTTGTATACATGAATTCGTTTTCCTAATTCTTTTAGTTTCGGTAATAATTAATTTATGATCTTGTCAAAAATATGTCTACTTCCATTGCTTATAATTATCAACTGCATTATGATGGTCAAAGAGCTGGTGAACAATTTTGAGTAGGTTCTTAAGGAACTTTGAAAATTTGTGTAATTCTCTTTGAAGAACCCCTAAACCCCAATAAAAATTTCAAGGTCTTTAAGCCTTTGTAGGAATTAGAAAACTTTTTGCCCCTCCTTCCAAGGCAATTTAAAAATATATTTTCAATCAGAAGAAAGAAATCGAATAGGTTCAAAATTATATTCTTTTAGATCAGTAACTTCCTGTTTATATTTTAGCAAAATAGTATTTAATCTAAAAACACCTGGGTTAAAATCATCCCTATTTAAGTATGACTTATTATCGTGTTCATTCGTATCTCAAATTTCTTGGTTAGAGTATGGCATAGTTAAATTCTTTTATTGGCAATTTTAAACATGTCTTACATAAATCTCTCCCACGTTTATCACAAATTGTAATATTATTCGATTTTTCCCTACAAAGATTTCATAAATTTTAACAATTTGACATTTTTAACGTTTGTCAAATAATTTTTTAAATGGAATTACAATATCTTCGATGATTAATTTGGTACTTCAATATTTTCCAAATGCATCAATTAAATTTTGATAAAATATTTTAAAAATTAAAAAGACTTAAGCCAAAATCCTTCTTATTTAACCTTTCCTTTATATTCGTTAATTTCTTAGATGCCAGTACATGCATCACCATTTTTGGACACTTTTTATAACAGAGAAATCTAAAAGTTTATTTAAAAGCCAAGTTTAAAATGAACTTTATAAATTTTTACAGATGTATTTTCTGACATAAGTAATTTGTTTATTTTGTAAGTTTTTAATTTATAGCACTATTAGAACGTCAGCCCACAACAAAAGGACCAATTGTATTTAGCATGGCCTTTTAATTAGTAATTATTGACTATACGCTTATGATATATTAACAGGTTTTCCACGATGACTCCCAACCGCTGTGTTCACACATCGTTGTCGTGGTTGGGCCCAGTAGGATCTTTTGGAACATGCGCTAAAGTTGCTGGTTATCGGCAACTCTTTTGGCTAGCGTATGACACAGGATCCGAAACTAGGATGAACACAAGGCTTAACTCAAGGTGTTGTTAGCATACCGTGCTGATAAGTGAATGACATCCTGTGCCTTAAAGAGGCGTCTCCAACGGTGCCTCTGAGATACAGGGAGACCTCGCAGAGTATCTGGCCTTACTGCGGTAATGCGGGGCTCTGCCGTGGTGGACTATTACTTCCCTAGCTAAACAGAAAGCGGACAGAACCGCTTTTATAGGAAAAAGTGACAAGTGGCTGACCGAAACGGATAAATCCGTTTCGAGAGGTGCCACTCAAGGTCCAAGCAGACACAGGTGCGCCGACCGAAGCGGGTGAATCCGTTTCGAAGGTGCCTCTAAAGTCACCGGCCCCTGTTTCACGGGGAAGGACTAATTCGTCCCGAACAAACAGGTGCTTAGGAAGGATCCTGAATCCAAACAGAAGGCGGACAGAACCGCCTTTATAGGAAAAAGGGTTCCCTGGTTTTAAACAGAAAGCGGATAGGACCATTTTCATAGCGTAAGGCCAAAGATGCGGCCTCAGAAAAAACATCTGGTTCCTGAAACAAGTCCCACGTCACTGGAACGGGAGAGGAGGGCATGACGGATCTAACCGTCTGCTCATCATACTCTCCAGGAGACAGGAACACCAGAACACATCAGAAAACCTATTGTGCTCGTGTCCGGTAGCGACACGAGTAAGAGGAGATGTAAGAACTCTCTCCCAATCTGGTATCGGATTCATTAGAAGTCTGATCCTATTGGAAGAAATATAATAAGGTGTGAGCCACAATAGATCGAGTGGTCGCAGTGGAGGGCGTAAAAAGTCCACTCACTTTAAACCTACCTACCTAGCTACAGAATGACTGCGATTAGTTCTGTTTAGAACTAGAAAATGGACCTGAAATAGCCATATTGGCACAACTTTTAATTAATATGCTATCTTGACTAAACGTAATTTAAGGAAAAAAATATGGCGGATAATAATCGGCATTCGTGTAGGTGTATCTGCCAATCCCAACTTTGGCTTTTAATAAAAAAATAGTCGTTTTGGAACGATAGTACTTAGTATTGTATTATCTTTTGCACTATTTTTTTAATTAACCGCAGTCATCTTAAAAAACCTAAATTATCAGCGTATAGTCAGTACCCCATTCACTATTTAAAACGGGTACAATTGGTCCATTTTTTCTAAGTTAGGCTGACGGTCTAATCAGGTTTTTTAAGAAATAATTTTTAAAATAAGGAAATATTTATTATTTTTTAATTGTTTCTAATGGGAAGTATTGTCCTGAAAACAAAACTAAACTTTTATACATTTGATTTTTAGAAACATTGTAAACCCCAAAAAAGGTTATTTAACACGATAAATATGAAACAAAATTGAGACTTAGTTTTACATAATATATTTAACGACCAAATATAAGTTAGTTGACAGGTTTATAGCTTAAAGGGTGCCGATAATAGTTTATTACTTTGACCTTAAAGATTATAGATATACGTTGTCTCCAGCCCCTAAACCTAACATATACAAGTTGTTTTTTAATTATTTCACATGCGGGCTTCTTGGATTAAGAAACTAAAAAACGTATAACTAACTTTTGAACTATATAGGGCTGTTAAAAAAATATTTTATGAAGGTGAACAAATATAGATGCATAAAAATTGGGATAGATATTCATGTTTTCCAGGGCTTTCTTCCAGCAATACTAGCTATCATCTGCTACCCTATGAAAAGATTATAATCTAAAACCCTCAATGGGTCTTTCATTGTTTTATTTTCTTGCGTAGGAAATGTGAAAAAATGGCTTAAGTAGGCTTTACTTAATGAGAAACTCTTTAGTCTCGTGCATATTGTTCGTAAATTTTGTTCGAATATAAAAATTTAAAACATGTTTGGAATACAAATTAAGCATTATAAATAGGCGATATGAAAATTTAGTTTAAGCTCATAACAACAACGGAAACTTTGTACATCTAAATCTGACCAAAATTGACAAAAAGTTGGAAACATTTTGACAATGAAAAACTGTCTATCTTCACACATTCAAAAAGCCCGGGGTCTGTTGAATTGTTACACAAGACGCAATTTTGGGATTCTGCAATTATTTCACATTTTCAATAAGAGTCGTCTATAAAAAAAACATCAAAAGGACTTAAGTCTGGGGACCGTGGAGACCAATCTTGGGTGCCTTCTCGACCTATCCAACGATTTGGATAGGCAATATATAATTACTACCGGGCAATCAAACTGAAATGTGCTAGGGCACTGTAATGCATAAGAAACATTTGCGAAATATGGTCTTTTTAAGCAGTGGCGAAAAATCTGTTTCAACAAATGTACGATAGCAAAAAAAAATTTATTTAGGTAAAGCCCTTACGAATAATTTTCTAAATTACAAATTACCAACCCCAGACGAAGATACAGTGAAAAAAAAACTTGAGGATGGCAGGTTTCAACACTTTTTTAGGGTAGCAGATAATAACAAATATTGATGTAAGAAAGCCTTGGAAAATATAAACCTGCTTAAACACGTTTATAATTTTTTTAATTTTTTTAGCTTTACCGCCCCATAGTTTTAAATGTAAGAAGTCAGTGACCTATGTTCATAGGAAGTTATTTTCGGATTTTTATTCAAGAAGTTCTAATTAATTTTTTTGTAATATTAAAGAAACACCATGTATATTAAGTCAGCGAGACGGGTGGTAAACATAACATTAATAAAAGCAATTTTTAAAACCGAATAAAAAAGAGGCTTTGGTTTTTTTAATAACTTTTTTAATTAATTGTTGCTTGGATATAAAAAGAGTCCCAATTTTAAAGATTTTAAAAGGTACCTTTATTCATACGTGAGTCACAATGGCATGCTTCTATGTACGAAATATTTGTTATAACATAACCTTAAAGACAAATCTATTAGTGTATTTTATTTTTGAATAATTTTTTTAATGCTAAATTTACTTATTTCTATCATATTTTTTTCCTTAAAAAAACGTCGTTTTTATTTTTAAAAATCAAAGCTATTCAATAAATGATAAATTTAAAACAACCCTTTCCGTAAGATCCAACGTGACACGAGTACGGTTAATAATTGGTTAGGTGAACACCGTGTGCCGTTGGATGTGGTTCGAATCTTACTGTAAATTGTATGCTGGATGACATTACCCAGACGCTTATGAAGAATATTAGGAGGTAAAAGTTATTTGCATAAGGTCCGTGATGGCACTACCGCGTTTTCTAAAATGTACCGTGAAATGCAATATTAACCTTAACCTTAACTTAAGCTTTATGTTAACTTTCGTGGACAGTCATAAAGATAACAAACCGTGTTCAAGTAGTTTTACTACGTTAGTTAGGTATTTACCAAAACACAGATTTAAAGCAGGTTTCATTACAAAAATTACTAAACTGTTTTATCAAACGGTCAAGATAAATATTTTTTTGTGAAATGCAATAAAGTCGATTTTAACATTGATCTTACTATATTTTCGTAAACAGTCGTATCCTTTGATTAGAATATTGTTTTAGAAGAAAGAAATATTAAGCAGGTTTTTAATACTCATAAAAATGATCTTTAAACAAAATAGGGAACATAACCTTCGACCTTATTTCCTCCTCCGGGAATGATAAAAAGTTAAGTGTTTCAGTAACGCGTCTCTTGTCGCATTTGGTGAGATAAATTTGCATATAAAAGTGAGCCGAAAAAAAAAACCAAATTGGGATAAGTTTACGGTTAAAAGTTTTGGGTGGAAGAGATTTTATTTTAGAATGTGGAAATGCCAGAAAGGTTTCTGATAAATTATTATATTTTGAAATGTTACAAAAACACACACACACACACACTCGTATATATATATATATATATATATATATATATATATATATATATATATATATATATATATATATATATATATATATATATATATATATATATATATATATATATATATATATATATATACAGGTGTCCAACAACCGACGCGGTCGATTTCTCAAAAAATTGGCATATACTGGGTGATTCCTGAGTTGAGGTTTTTTAACTGTGTATAAAACTCATTAAAATAAGCAATTTTTTTAAATATTTTTTTTTTTTTAAACCCATAATTAACAAAGCTACATAAATTTATTTGAATGTGTGGCTAGGGCGGGCCTGAGCATAAAGGAGATAGTTTATTTCTTATTTACACTTGTTTTTTGTCTTCTTAATCACAAAGTATTACTTAGTCGGGCTAAGTTGCTTTTAAAAACGGCCAGGCAAATATATTTTAATTTTAAATCATTGTTAAATCGCGAAAAAGGCACAAAACCAAAAAAAATAAATACGCGGATATGTTTTCATTTATGAAAAGTGCCGTTAATCTGAAACGTTGCTTCGGATTGTACCTGGGCAGTTCCCCCCGGGGTCATTCGGGGCCCAAGTACTCGGTGATTAAGCCCGGTCGTTAAAAAATAAAAAAGTGTGGAAAACATTGCGAGAAAATCATGTTTAACGTGTCCAAGCACAACAGCCCAAATACTTTTTGGGTGGTGACAACTTACTCAAGACAGGACACACTAAATAAATGTAAGTTTCTGATTTTTTAGTATTTTGAAAAACGTTATTTGAAAAAGCCGTTTATTTTAATGAGTTCTATATACAGTTAAAAAAACGCATCAACTTAGAACTTACCCAAACAAATTAGCTCTTTACCCAATTCTTTAACATTTTCTGTCACATTTTAAATTTACGTAACAACTGCACAAATATTCTTTAAGGTTATTTAACATGCACAATTTATTACCAAAATACAGTTTTTAAATATCGTTATTAAAAAAGTATATAGTTTTTTTTAAACTTTATTGAGCACCTTGCATACTTTCAAATTGATCCTTTGAACTTTAAGATTAAAAATAAGCATTATTATTACTATTTTTATTACTTTTGTTTTTTATTTTAAATCTACTTTAATTTTAATAAAGCTATATAAAACCAACATAAAATAAACTTTTTTTTAATAAATCAACAATACCTCTGCATCCTTAAATAAGATGGGTGAACCATGGAAGGCCAAGCTCTTTGCAAGGCGAATTAATGAAAAATCGTACTTGTTTCCGTACAACGACAAATTCCTTCTACTCACACTAGCAATGATCAATTTGGACACACACGTGGCGGCAAGTCGCTCGCGCTGCTATTTGGTCAATGCAGCCCAGAAATGTCAATGCGCTTACAAAAAAAACCTAAATGTTCAAGTAAATAAACTTGTATTTTCTTTTTTTATTTTTGTTTTTTATATATTTTTAATTCTGAAATGATATATAAAGATTTGCTATGATACTAAAAAAAACTTTACTTAAATTGTAGTTAAAAAAACGGCAATTTTTCTAGAAAACTAATGGTTCCTTGCAAGGCCAATCAAAAAATTTACATTGGGCCTTGCTAAGGTACAATGGCCTTATTAGAAACATTTACGATTCCCGAAAATATTCAAATTTCGTTTTTAGTTATGAATACGTTTCGAGAAAAGTAATAAAGTAAAACAATTCCTTAATATTAATTCTTGTAATTATGCCTTTAATAATTTTGTCTAAATGTTTTGTTAAATACAAATACTGTTGTAAGACTTATATTTATTTTAATTTTTTGGCCTTCTTAGGAACATTTTGGCCTTACAAAGACGGACCCATAAAACGGCCATTTTGGTCGATTTAATACTTTCATTAGTTCGTCATAAAAGCTATTAAAGATTTATTCGTGTGTTTAAGTAACATTAAATGAGTATTTTTTAAGTAAAAATTTTATTATACGAATTTAATTTTTGATATTATTAAAATATTTTTGTATGTAGTTTGAGTAGAATTAGATATTTTGACTGCCACAACGTTAGTTTTAACTTAAACAGCTGATTGATTATATAGGTCATGTTTGGGGCCTTGTTTCTTTTAATGCTGTTTGGAAGAGTTTAGTAAAACTAAAATTTTATAATTATTGAATAACTCTTTAATAAAAAAATGTTTCGTAAGTTACATTATAAAACAGAGTGTTACTTAATACTTTGTTCGTTTTATTTATCCAGTAAATAACAGAATTATAACTGTTTATGTAGGTACTGTTATGATGGCCTTTCATGGTCCACCCACCTTATCTGAGTTTAATTTATTATGATTTATATTGTTGTTTAACAACAAAACCTTTATTAACTTTAGACATAAGTTAGGAAAATAAATAGTTACCTATAAATATCTAAAGTTTATATATAAACTACGAATGACATAAACTTGTTTTCGGCTGAAAACAGATTATTTAGTTAAAGGTTTATTTCAACAGAAATTTGCATATACATTAGGAAATATTAACTTAAATGCTTAATGCTATTTGCATGTCGAATATAAGAAAATAGAGAAACATGCAATTTAGTGAATTTAGCTCGTTGCAGAAGTGTGGGTGCTTTTAGGCTTCATGTGTGTGAGAGAGAGAAGTTAAGTTACTGCAGATATTTAAATTATGTGCTTTTATTTGCTTTATTGCTAATTTTTAACCATTTTTTTGTTTGATTTAGAAAAATGTTATTAATATTGCGTTAATCTAAAAACCAACATAAACTTTACAGGATATAATTACACCACATAATTAATTTATCCACTTGTGTTTAAACTGAATTAAACCACACCATAAAAAAAAATGTTATGTAGTCATTTTTTAATCCTCTTAAACTTTTTTTTACCACAACGAATTTTTATGGTTCACTTACTGCTTTCTTGTATTTAGTAGGCTGGGGTTAATATTTTTTAAAGTACTTGCTCTAAAAACCGGAAGTCAACACTTTTTAGAAAATTTAAATAATACCCCATTGGTAAACAATTTGGGAATCATTTCAAATCTCCTTACAGCTGATTGTTCTCCCTGCAAGGCTCTGTAAATAGCACCTTAGGCGTAAGAAATACATTTTACTTCCTTGCTACTAAAATAACAATACTGAATAGGTTCTGCCCTTAGCATTGCTAGGTTGTCCAAATTGTAATTTTATTATTGCGAAATAAATTACTTTTAAGACTAAATTATAAAAAGAACTCTAAGGATATTATGCTGGACAAAAAAAATGGGATCGACGGGAGTGCATATAAATATAATAACAGATATGCATATTCATCTACAACCAACCTGGAAAGTACACATATCCACTAAACTAACTGGGCCCAGACGTGTATACTATCATACCCGTCTCTTAGTTTTACGTTTGTCATCTGGGTGTCGATAAAAGAATAAAAAAAATATATTTTATTATAAACACAGTTTTAATGTGTAATAAATAAGAATGCCATATAAACAAACACAGCACTTTTTAGGCATCCAATTTTTACAATCCTGTACTCATACATGGAGTATGCATATTGCCATGTGATTTTCAATTTTCGTTTTAATATTAGCTTATATCTTAGACAGAGAAAGAGATACACAGACCCGATATCCTATTCATAGGTCATTCTATTGAGTGTCAGAACAACAGTTCGGATAACACCAAAGAGCAGAAGAGGTGGAGATATAGAGGAGATTACTACCAGGACACGTGCTATAGGTAATGGTAGTTACGGTCATCTAACAGTCAGGGGTCCAATATTAAAATGTAGTGCCTACCTTTAAGCATATATCTACCTAAAGGCAGTTTTGCAGCTCCGGCCTTAAAATTTTGGGGATAAAAATTGCCTAAATCTAATCCTACCCCTCAGCTTTTTATTTTGCCGATTGGTTGGCCTCTAAAACCCCCTCCTTTATTTTTTGGGAAAAAATAATTGACTTAGTTTAACGGGGAAAAACCTACATTTTACTCCGGATCCCAAAACCTTTCCACCCAAACCTTAACCAAAAATTTTGGGTTTTAAAACCTTGGGGCAGGGGCCCCATCTAATTCTTGCGGGGGCTTCTTCCTGTTCCCACAAAAAAAATTCCAATTTTAAAAATTTTTTTATGATTAGGGAAATTTTCTTTTTTAATTTAATTTCCTTTCATCTATTTCATTTCCCCATTTCCTCAAAGCTCCCCATTCTTAGTGGTTTGTGTTTACGGTTAGTTCTCCTGACCTGTCTGCCCATCGATCCGCCAATGTATGGTATCGAGAAAGAAAATTTTACACATCTGTCGGGTCGGGTTGAGTTCGCTAGTTTGAATACCGAACCTACGACCCGACCGTATCAAAACGGGTATTTTTATATGTGTGTGTATTTGTCAAGACTTGTCCGGCGACGACTGAGTTCTTCCGAGTTCAACGAAGGTATCAGGGCCCCTTTTTTTAAAAAAAAATTTAAAATAAAATGTCTTTTGAAAAATAAAATCTTTTGGGAGGGAAATTTTTCAATTTTATTAGAAAAATCCTTCCCTATGGGACATCAAGAGTAAAAAGGGTTACCGCAACAAACCGAAAAAAAAGCCCCGGTTATGAGAATTTAATTAACAAAACAAAAATGTTTCAAGATGCTAACAAAAATTTGTTATTAAAAAATATCATCCTTACGGGCATTTTTTTCGACGCCAAATAAGGCAAATTAATAGTTCAAAGAGAAGTGGGGCAGGAGCAGAAGATGTACCAGAACCTACATTGTGATATTTTGTTCTATTGTCTTTTCTTATGGATCAAGAAGAGTCTCGTACAGCGGTTTATTCGATAGAAGAAAATAACCTAGATGACCAATCACAGGCCTCAGTAAGTAAATATTATTTCTTTTTACTTACAAATAATTTTGAAAAGACAATATTTATTATAATTTAGATATTTTTTCAATCACCTATACTATACTCTTAAACTTAATATACAAATTTGTGTTTAAAGTCAACTTTACCTGCATTATTATAATATTCTTTATATCCGTTTCGTATCATCTTTGCGTCAGTAGTCGGAAATCCTTGCCTGGACACATCTAATGATATTAGTTCTCCATTCATGTGCATATCACCTAACAATACAGTCCCTGAGATAATGTCTTCAGTATCGATGTTACTAGGTTGTATGTATGAAGTGTTTTTGCGGCGTAAAAAGTTGTGTAAAACACAGCATGCCATAACGATATTATCAACTGTATCCACTTTAGTAGATATTGACGTTAGGAAAATCCTGAATCTATTTGCCATGATCCCGAATGCGTTTTCTACTACACGCCTGGCACCGGAAAATCGATAATTGAAACACTTTTCTTTATAACCAATACTGTTGGTTTGTCTGTATGGCGTTTTTCTTTTCTATGAAAGGTTTTACTAGCATTAATAATTCTTGGAATGCGTCATAGTCCATTATGAGGTAATTTATAACATCGAGCGGTTCGCATGATTGGATACAATTCAATAATCGCAAATGACTTAATTTTTCTCTCTTTAGCAACCATTCTTTCACCCAAACACGTTTTTTCTTTTCTTCTGATTCTAATAACATGATTGTACCAACAGCCAAAGCAACGTTCGCCTTTTTTGATAATATCGGAGACATAATGTGTAGCTATAGGGTTCACCACATTCAGTGACAAATGAGCTCTTTTGCAAGGTTCGCGTAATTTCCGTGCAATGTATTGACAAACGTGGATGAGTCGTCTGTCGGGTCCCGGTTGGGGTCCGAGTTCGGGTCTGTCTAGTGAATGGCCCCTTAAGCCTTATGCAGGCTTTTTATTTGGGGAAAGGGGGGGGTTTTTGTTGTGGGTTTTTAATTTTCGCAAAGGAATTCGTTTGTGCTTCAAACATTCATTTGGTAGGGGGGGTTTAGGATAGGGGATGTATACTTGTAAATTTTCAAAACCTTTTTTGGGGAAAAGGGGGTGCGTTTTTCCATGGGAAAAACGCACCCGGGATTCCCCAAAGCTAATTTTGACGCGGGGGTTTTGGTTTTTTGTTAAATTCGTAGGAAATTTTGTGCCCCAAAAATATTTAATACAAATAAAAAATCTATATGGGTGGGTGTTATTTGAAAAAGGAAAAAAAAAAAAAAAAAAATTTTAAAAAAATTTTCGCTGGGGGCCCGGGGGCCAAAAATTTTCCCTTTTTTTTGAGAAAATTTGGGTTATAAAAAAAAAATTTTTTATTTTTTAATAATTTTTTCCCTTTTTAAAATATTAAAAACAATATATTTTAAATTTTTGTTTAATTACTTTTTTTAAAATTTTTAATCATTTTTTAAAAAAGTAAAATACCATTTAAACTATTATCTTTTTTGTTGATTTTTTTCATCATGCCAGATTAAAAAGTTTTTAAACCTTTGCATTAATATAAATATTTTGTTATTTTAATGTAAATCCTTTCAATATTAAAATTTAATTTTATAATATTTACATGAAAATTTGTAGCTCATATCTGTATTAAATTTTACATTTCATTTAATTTATATTATTTGCTATTTTAAAATTAAATTTTTTAATAAAACTAATTAAAACAATATATTTTTCAGTAACCATATTTTATTTTTTTTTCCTGACGAATAAATGGGATTCATATATTTTAAAAAAACCATTACTTTAAAACCTATCCTTTTTTTTAAGTAATGTATTGAAAAATTTTGTGGGTATAAAAAAAATAAAACTGATTAGATGGAATCATTGTAGAAAACTTTTTTGATAGTATTTACATGCTTGTGCAGTTTTGAACATTTTGAATTTTAAAATATTTTAAATACTAAATATTCTAAACTTTAAAAATAGGGTATAATTTCTACATCCCTAAAATTTTTTTAACCAAAAAAAAATTCTTTTTTTATGTAGTCTAACGTAAAGGGTTTTTTAAAAAGCGTCTTGGTTTCGTAAGACAATTAGATAATTTTTTTTTGCTTAAAAACTTATTTTTTTTGGATTACACACTATTTGTTAAAATAAAACATTACGCCAAAAGGCAACTTGTTGGTAAATTAAATAATGAAAATTTTAAAACAACCCAAAAAATTTTAAAAAAAAAAAATCTAATAGCACATTTTTAAATATTTAATGCCAACTGTTTGTCAGCAAATAACTCAGTTCGGAATTTTGCATAAAAAATCTATTAAGCATAAAAAGTATAAAAAAACTTAATTACTCCGCACAAAATATAAAAAGTAAGTAAAGCACTGTAACAAAGTAATTTTATTTATTTCCTTCAAAACCAAGCCGTAAGAAATATAACTTAAGTGATCAATACTGCAAAACTTCTTAAAATTTGTTTTTTTTAACAAATTTTTTAAGATTATTTCATGTTTTTTACATTTCATTGATATATTTAGGTAGTATTATATAAAACAATAATAAAAGAACAACATTCCTATTTCGCTCTACGTGCTGATCAGTCGTCGGGGAGACCACTCTGCGTGCTGACTATTCGACGGAGTGTATACCACTGACGTCTATTAATTAGCACGTAGTTCGTGAAAAAAAATTAGTCCTATTTTTTTTTCTCTTCCGCACATTGTTCGCACTACCAAGTTGCAACGCTGCTTCTAGTAGTATATGCGTGAAAATTGCGATGGATAATCTGAGTAGCTGTCCAGTGATAAAAGTTTTTGCTCGCTGCTCTAAAAAATTAACATCGAAAAAGGGCAATTAGTGTGCATTGCACTTTACATGTACAAAACGTTCTTAAGCTACTCCGAACCCCATAAATGCTTGACTGGAAACTCATTCTAGCATGCGTGTAAAAAATATTATATGTATATGCGCTGTTTCTGAAAGCAAGAACATCTTTTCTTTAAGATACAAAATTTTTAGGTCAAGTCCCTCAGCTTCATTAACGCCCTGAAATCCTTTAATCCCACACATCTCCTAACTCTAAACATTAAATACAATTTGGAGAAAATCCACATCCAGAACAAAATACTAACATTTCTCTGGATCCCCAGCCACGTTGGTTTTAGTGGCAATGAGAAGGCTGATCTCCTAGCTCAAGATCAAGCACTAAAAATTAATCTAGTATTTAGCCCAAAGGATTTGAATACTTTCTTCAAACATAAGGTCAAGGCCATATCCCAACTTAAATAGGACCTTCAACTAAAGGACAACAAGCTATACGAGGTTAAGATCACCATATTCACAAACACTCCCCTAGGGAAGTTCTCTAGGCACTCTCGCTCACTTATGACCAGACTTAGGATTGGCCATACTAGACTGGCCCACGGATTTTTAATCAATCGAACCTACCCTCCTACCTGTGATACTTGTGAGACTACTCTCACAATCAAGCATATTTTGGATTTGTGTCCCAAATACTCCCACATCTTATACAATCATGACATCCGAGGCTCTCTTAAAGAAAAGCTTTCTTCCAATAACACCGAGAAGATAATTTCCTTTCTCAAAGCCGCATAAAAAACAAGTATGATTATTTAATACTGCTTACAACTACTGTGATATTTTCACTCGTTTGTGTATCAATTAGTGTTCGTACTGCGTCTTTCCATATAATTATTTCGCCTCTTGGCACCTCGATCTTAAGTATAAGTCACTCGAAAACCCTCTAGTGTTGATGTGTCTCAAATTAATATATATATATATATATATATATATATATATATATATATATATATATATATATATATATATATATATATATATATATATATATATATATATATATATATATATCTATTTTCCTTAGATCAAGTTTTACACCCTTACAAACCTACATTTTATAGTAATTAAGTTCTTTTAGACTTTAATGTTTTTTGTCAACTCTTTATTTAGAACTGCCCAATAATGCTCGTATAAAGTTAAAGTACTATATACCATCTATCTCTAGTGTTTTAATATTTTTTTTAACTTAGCATGAGCAAATATATCAATTAATATTTAAGTTTTGTGTTTCCTAAAAAGAAAATTTTGTTAAAAAGTTTACCAATTTAAGTAATAAAGCACCTTTGTATATAATATTAATCATTTATCGTGATTCTGATAGAATCATAAAAATGTGAAAGCTTTTTATGTAGAAGCTGATTTATATGTCTTTGTCATTTAACTACAACATAAACTGCATATTTTATAGGTAACTTAAACGAAACATTAAAACAGCTTGCTTTGATAAACTTGATTAATGCCAATTTAATATTTCGCTTATGTTGTTACCTAAACATACTCGTCGCTTCAAACTAGTAATTAACCAGGTTTACTTATTTTAAACAAAACTAGTTTCTCGTTAATACTTTACAGGTCTTTGGAGAACGTAATTAAGTGTGGCTGGATAAATTTGGTTACACAAATGCATGTGATATACATTGTTGGTAAAACCAAACTTCTACTTACAAAAGCCATGCACCAACTTATTTTAGTAGTTGTTGCAAAAAACATTATAAGATTCTGTGTTTATATGCTATTTTATAATACCCAAGAGTTTGAAACACTTACCATATTTGATGTAACCAAATCTTTTTTATTTCTTTTTCTCGTCCCATGTGCATACTTTGCACGTAGGGGACCCTTATCCATTACAAAATAAAAGTGTGTTGTTCTCAGGCGAAATATAGACTCCGCATCTGTTATTCCACACCAATTTCTAATATTCCGAAGCCAAGAATGGTGCTTAAATTCCTGCCCGTGTTTTCCTTTAATTTTGCCCTGAAAAATGAGTTTTGGGGTAGAACATCGGTCACTCCTGAGTGTGGCTTAAATACGACGTTTTTCGTTGATTTACGATATCTAGGAGTTTTCTCTCTACTCCAGCTCTCAGTAAAACATCGTTGTTTGACATACGCTCGGTCCAGGAGATCCGAAGCATTCTTGGTAGTATCCACATTTTAAAAGATTCTATTTGGTTCAGTGTTCTGATCTTAAGCGACCACGTTTTCACACCGTACAAAAAGATGGGCCATACATCGCACTTGATTACTCGTAGTCGAAGATCAACTGGTAGGGTTTCCTGGAGGAGTCTGTTTTTCATCTTTAAATATGTGGCTTTTGCAATTCCGATACGCGTTTCTACCTCATCATCTTAATCCCAATTCTCGTTGCGAGTTGCTCCGAAGTATATGAATTTGGATACTCTTTTAATTGCTTTGCCATTGACTTTAAGGTTGATGTTACGCAATTTTTGCCTGCTGATAATTATTATTTTAGTTTTGGCGATGTTAACGCGCAATCCAAACTGTACGCCTACTTTTAAAATTCTCTTTAGCATGTTCTATAAATCTTCTAGATTATTAGCTAGAATTGCGGTACCATTTGCGTATCGAATGTTGTTGATTAGTTAGCCGTTTACTTTTATTCCAGTAGCCACATTGTCCAGAGCTAGTAGGAAGATCTTTTTTATGTAAATATTAAATAGCATGAGATTTTTTCAGCAAATTGTCTCCAATAAAGTTATTTTATTATTCTAATATCTTTATTATCAATACCAATTTTACGTAGTCCGCTAATAATAGGTCATGTTTTACATTGTCAAACTCTTTTTGGTAATCTATAAAACAGATAAACACATTCTGGCGTTGGTCATAACACTTCTGTACTAGAAGTTTTATTAAAAATAGGGCCCCTCCAGTACCCAGTCCTTGTATAAAGCTAAACTGTTTTTTTTGCTTATATTTTTACATTTGTTGTATATTCTAAAATGAACTATTTGTAGAAATGCCTTAAGTGCGTAAATCATTGGTCTGTAGTCTTTGCAGCTCTTTGGGTTTGATTTTTAGGTATTGTTATGAATGTGGATTTGAGCCAGTCTTTGGGTATTTGACCGGTGTCGTATATTTGGTTAAAAAATATGTTAGCTGTTTTACAATGGCGCATTTAGGACTTCAGCATATACGTTGTTAGGTCCGTTTCTTCTACAATTGACTGCTTTGATGACCTTCGATTTTAAGATTTTCGGCCCACCTGGTTGTTGCTAGTAATTAGTATCGTTTTCCGTCGTGCATCTTCAAAAAGACTCTCTACATAGCTCTTTCAAATCTCCTGCAGCCGATCCTTACCCAAGACAAGCTATTTATTGTCATCTTTAAAAGAAAACAGTTTTGAATGTTTGTTATATTCTGTATATATTTACATGTGTATAAATAAAAAAAAATGTATTTTTGGGTTTAGCCTCTTTTTTGATATATAAAGGCGCACTAACAATGGGCGAATCTTACTTGAAAATCTCATTTGAGCGTCAAATTTTGCCCTTTGTGAGCTTAAATGGACTCCTGAGTCACGAGGCTCGAAGACGATGCAGGCCAAGGCTGTTTTTAGTCGGCATAAATGGTGTTTCGCTCTGTTGCCTGGTGCCGTGTAGACTGGCTTCGCAATATAATAAATCAAGAGCAGTCAATTAATTTGTTTTGAAAATATACCCATACCATACTATTTTGTAAGGTGCGAAAGAAAAAAATTATCACGATAAAACCTAACGGTGTTTGTAGGAAGAAAAGTGAAGCGGAAATAATGGGCGCATCAGATTTGCGAAAAAGATTTTCGCGGAATATTTGCGTAATGCAATTATACCATAAAAGATAAAAAAATTTCTTTAAAAAATATATACCTATTATACCTAACATAACATCTCTTAAATAATGTTACTTGGTTAAACCAAAAGTAATATTTTATATCTGCAACCTGTTGGATGACAAATTTTACAATGATATCTTTAGTGACAACAGAGAAAAACTACCTTCGAAAACACCCTGTGTAATTTTATAATTTATTATATAAAACAATCGCATGCACTATTACCTTTGTTGCTTTATTTTACCCTAAAATTAAATAAAATAAAACCTCTGATTTTCATTAGGTATTAATAAAATGAAAGCAAATTTATATACATTATTACTGCTTTGTGCAACAGCTCTTGATATTTAAATTAATTATTTTCCATATTATTACATAAAAAACATAAAATTGTATGGAATCACTGGTATAGTTATTTAAAATTTAAAAACAAAGCAATATTAATTACTTTTAATTTACTTAAATATAATATAAAATATTTCTTAAATTTAATTTATACTTTTTAAAAATATTCTTTCGCAAAATTAAAAAGAAATCTTAAAGATTTAGGAAGTGTAGCAGAAAATATGTTCTAAAAACCCTAAATTTAGTAATAATACATGTCAAATAATTTTAAAATATAAATTTTAAACTCGGAAGTTTCTATGTTTTTTTTTAAATAAACGACCCTGTATCAAATTAACAATGAAGAAGAAACAAAATTCGGCTCTACCTTTTTTCGACGGTAAGTCAAACGAAATAATGGACATATACAAACCTCGGTATACAGAAAACCTACCCACACTGGACAATATTTACACCAGGATTATTTAAAAATATGCCGTATTAACTCATATCATTGATAGTTTTTTCACAAACTATGTGAAATTGGGAAACTTTTTTCTTTTAGGCATTTTTTCCTAACCTGACAAATATAGGAAGGGGGGTACATTTCAATAAAATTAATTTTTTTTTCGGTGATTTTGATACACTAGATTTCGTTAAAAGAACTTTTACCTTAAGATAAAATATTGGTTAAAATAATTTTTTTTTGTTATTTCCATAAAGACTGATTTGCGTCAAAGTTATAAATTTTGTTAGTTTTTTCGAAAAATTTATATACAATGGTATTATTATTATTAGCCTATTAAAAAGAGCATAAAAAAGTAAAGAAACTGGTGAAAATCTCATTTCGATATCTTAGTTGATTTTCAACTTATTGCCAAAAAACTGCAATTCTCGTATTAGACCAAGCGCTCGCGGCAGAAAAAAGAGACCGATTTTTTACAGGCTGCCTTTGATACGGGTGATATTTATAGCCACGAGCTATAGATAGATGCACGCATTAAGTTCCGCAACGTGTTACTTCATATATAAACATTAACTTTAATTAGAAAAAAAAAGAAGCTTCTTAAATCAACTTTTTACAGTCTGCCAATTGTTGAAGCATAAAGCTAGATTGCCAAATCCACAAAAAAGTTGTAGGCAGACGGTTTTCTCCAGTACAAGAATAAAGCATACTAATGCTAGTTCGCAAAAAAATCGTGTAACTAAAAACACTTTTTTATAGTCTGCCAAGCACAATTTAGACTAATGTGTGCATGAGATTGACGAATTTTCACAAGGCAGACTGTTTCCCGATTTTTAAAAATTGATACATAAAAGTTATTTAACAAATTTCTTACAGTATTTTAGAACAATTTTTTACAGTGTAAAAGTTATTTAAATATAAATTTAACAGTTCACAATATTGAATAAAACAAATGGCAGCCTAATACGATGTATACATATAACTGCAAAACTATTTTTAATTTGCAAAATAAAAGTAAGACTTTTACCGATTTTTTACAGTCGGCCATTGTATCCCAAAAATGTTCATTTAGTAAATAAACAAACTATTGAATGGCAGACGATTTATGATGGTACATCTAGCGTTAATTGAAACTTTGAATATTATAGAATCGCGCGGTAGGCAGGTAACGTAAGATTGATGGGGTCAGGTAAAGTTAGGTGCACTATGTTCTTTGCATGCATCATGATGCACATAACCCTACCTGACCCCGGTCAATCTTTCATCACATGACCATGGCGTCCTAACGCCACTTGACCCCGGTCAATCCCGGCTTTTTCTGTGTAATTAAAATTTACGCATAATAGTTTTAGAATAAAAAACTGAGGTTTTCTGAGTAATTACAATTCACGCACATTACGTAATTGGGATTCTGGAAGTATGATGATAATGATAATTTAATTAATATTAATAAACATACCTAAATATATATTTAAATTTATTTGAGAAGTATTTTAAAGATTATTTAATTAAAAAAAAAAGAAATGTATGGATCGAACCCCTAACCTCCGCAGGTTTCTGCTGTTTGCTTTTACAAAATAGTTGGCCATGGTAAAAGTACTTGACAAAATTTGTAAAATATTGCAAAAGAATCACACAAAAACAATAAATAATATAAGAAAATCTTATTAAAACAGTTTCGAAAGCTAATATATCACAAGTAGGCGCAAGTAGGCAAACAAGCAGTTGAGGTCGTTATAAACTCGACCAATCAGGAGCGTTTTGTGTTATGTGACAAACGTTTAAAAAATAGGTTTTTATGTATGGATTTTTAAATAAATAAATAATTATTTTCAACTTACGTTAATAAATAACCATTTTTAAACTACCTTTACAAATCGTCTGCCATTCAATAGTTTGTTTATTTATTACCTAAATATTGTTTGAAAACAATGGCAGACTGTAAAAAATTGTTAACCATTATAAGTTTTTTACAAGTTTAACTCCGTCTGCCTACACTTTAAACTTCGTGAATTAGTATGCTAATAATTTAATATGAAATATTTATTGTAAAAGTTGTTATTTATTCAATAGGCAGACTGTAAAAAAGTGTTTTTAGTTACACGATTTTTTTGCATTAGTTGCTTTATTCTTGTACTGGAGAAAACCGTCTGCCTGCAACTTTTTTGTGAATTTGGCAATCTAGCCTTATGCTTCAACAATTGGCAGACTGTAAAAAGTTGATTTAAGAAGCTTCTTTTTTTGCTAATTAAAGTTAATGTTTATATATGAAGTAACAAGTTGCGGAACTTAATAGGTGCATCTATCTATAGCTTGTGGCTATAAATATCACCCGTATCAAAGGCAGCCTGTAAAAAATCGGTCTCTTTTTTCTGCCGCGAGCGCTCGGTCTATATTCGTTCCTATTTTAAGCTGTCAGATAAACAATGCGGTGTTTTTATTAAGAGTGCGAGACATCAAAAATCGCAGAAAACAGGGACGTCAAAAATGACAAGTGCGTTATTTGTCAAACCTGATAATTTTAAATTAAGTTCTTGTTTATCGTAGTTTATCGTTGTTATTATTAGTGGTAGTGTTATTAATAGTTATTAAATTATTTTAAATTATGTCTCGCGGATTATTTAAAAATTTTAAAAATACCTCTACTGCTGCAAGACTATATCCCATAAGCAAAAGATATCTCAAAAAACGGCATTTTATTAAAAAAAGGTATTTAGACTTTTGGCAACCTATTTAGGAGAAACTGGAAATGTGCATCCTATTCCAGTACAATGAATATAAAATTAGCTAGAGCTCGTAGATAATAATAAATCAGCTATTTTTATTATACGAGCTGTGTAATAATGAATGCAGTTATTAAATTAATGATAAACAAATAATAAGGATATTATTTAATATTTGTAATTTTTTTTTGCTATGGAATTTTCGTTAAAAACGCCTCGTTTTTTATCTGACAACTTAAAATAGGAACTAATATGGGTAATGCAGTTTTTTAACAATAAGTCGAGAACTAATTAAGATATCAAAATGCGGTTTTAACCAGTTTGATTTTTTATGTTTTCTTTATTGGGCCTATACTTATACCATTGCGTTTAAATTTTTCAAAAAAAATGACAAAATTTATAACTTTGACACAAAACAGTCTCTAGAGAAAGAACAAAAAATAAATAAATTATTCCAATATTTAATCTTAAGCCCTGATTAATTTTTTTTTAAGTATTTAATTTTTATAAATGTGCATTTTCTTTTCCCTCCCTTTCTATATTTGACAGATTGGGAAAAAATGCTTTAAAAAAAGTTTACTTTTTTCACAAAGTTTTTGATAAATCTATTAGCAACATAAGTTAATATGACATATTTTTAAATAATCCATGTTTTCAATTTTGTTGTCAGTTTAACGCCCTTTAGCAGCGAAATAAGTAATTTGAAAATAATTTTCAGCATTTCTCGGGGCCAGTTTTACTACAAATATTTTTTTCCGAAAGCTATGCGATGAACGGTTTCTGAAATATCGCCGGAGGACGACCCTGTTAGGACATCCTGTATAAACTTGCCTTCGAGTATTTTATAAAGCATTCAAAAAGCAGTCATTTTTCCCAAGCTTTAAAAAAAGACATTTTATACCTAAGCGAATCTCATACTTACGAGAAAAGAGCGTATAATTATTTAAATAATTTTGTATATATTTATATTGATATATTTCTTACATGTTGTTTTTTAATATTTTTTTAAAATTTTTACCAAAAAATTATAAAAAAATACTTACGATTAGTGTAGGTATAAGTAAAAAATACATTGTTTTTAATAAAGTTTTATATATTTTTAATTTATATTTAGTCTAACGGTATTTTTTGCGTTTGGTATTTGCTAATACAATATCAATCAATACATAATTATAAAAGTTATTTTAAATTTGCTTTTGTTAAAAAGTAGGAGTGTGCGAATATTCCAGTTTTCGAATTATTCGAGGCAAATTAGATACAAATTATTTAATTCGAATTTCAAATCAAATATTCGAATAATTCGAACTATTTAAATATAGATTTTTTTTTAACAGTTTCTGTTTGACCTCCGAACAGTGAAGTGCTCGCGATAAGAAAAGGGCTGCTTAGCTTTTAGATGGGTGGCAGTTCTTTTTTCCGGGAAGGAAAGGCGGCTTAAGGAACCGCATCAACAGCTTTCACCCTCGGGGATCAAGGAGAACTCACGCCAAACGATGAAGTCCTTCTTCTGGGACTAAGCGCTGTGAACGAAGATTCCTATACCTGTCCCTTTCTGAGCGGCCCACGCACGATGAATATTCCTGATGGCGGAAGATGGTTGTGCCCTTAACAGGGAGGGCCAGTACTGACAGAAAACCGTTATGCGTGATAACAGTAGCAGTTCCTGGTCGGATCCGCTATTGTTTGTGCCTTGAACATTGCCGTTTTAAGGATAATAATTTAAGTTTTTGAAAAGTTTGGAATTTTTGGGGGCTACAGAGCCCGACTATCCAGAAGTTCCACCTAAAAAGCCTGGGAAAGCCACGTTGACAACAACGTGTGTCTGGAAAGGGGAGAGCTGGTTGAACGTTTACCAACGGAGGCCAAAAAAAGTGAAAGCGAAGTAAAAAAAAATTGAATAACTGAAATAGGTACCCTAAATAAAATTATTCGAAAAGTTTGACTTATTCGAATAGTTTAAATCGTTCAAATAGTTCGAACTATTCGAACTATACGAATAGTTCAAACTATTGGAATCGTACAAATATTTGATTTGAAATTCGAATCAAATATAACAATTCGATTTGATATGATTTGACTATTATTCGTACACCCCCCTTAAAAAGTATAATTTAACCCAGTATTAGATTATGGTATATTCTTTTTATAATAAATTTTAAGGTATATTTAGATAAATATGAATACCATAATTTACGTCGTCTTAAAATAAATATAGAAGTTTAGGATTTAAGGCTGCGATGTCCAACAAAATCTTATTTATTGGCTTTTATAATTAAAATTTTATATAATATCTTGACGGTGTAATCATTATTGTCGTAAAATATTGTTTACGCTTGGTGTAAAACACTATTACTGTCTGGGTGCGAATATAGTAATTTTTATAGGTAATAAGATATCAAAAAAGCTTTTTTAATTAACGTTAAGCTAACGTTTCGCTTCTGTTACCTAAACGAACTTGTTAGCAAGGTAATTAATAACTAATTCAAGTATTTATTGCACAAGAGCATTAAAATTGATATTTTTTTTGTTTTAGTGCTATGTTTGTTATTTTATTTGTTTTTGCGTTAAACAAAAAAACTGTGATTTCTTTTACTACATTTTCGTGTTTTTTGCCCATTTTAACAGTATGGTGTTCTGTCTATTGTAATCTTTATATGTTTTAAGGAAGTAAGTGACTTTTATCAACCAACAATACAAACGAAAAATATTCAACTTTTTCTGCAGCTTTCCAGAAAGCCCTCCGTAGCTTTTTTTAAAGACGTAGAAATCCAGAGTTTTTAAAAAGTCCTAGTTCGAACCAAAGTCATTAAATTATTATTTTTTTTTATTTAACAGAAAAATTATCCACATTAGACAAAAAATGGATTTTAATGCAAGTTTAAGTTCCATTAGGTTATGTAAAAGGCTTTTCTAAAGAGTCATATGCAAAAAAAAACTACAGTTAAACTTGTGTTACCGGACACCCTTGTATAACGGCCACCTGCGTTATCGGCCACTTTTAAGTTAACAAAAATCTACTTTATAGGAAATCCCGTATATAAAAACCCTTAGATAATGGACACCCAAAACAACCACGACCAGACAAATTTCAATTTTTGTAACCCATTCTAGTTAAATCAACCTTTTTATATGAGCCGGAAGTTTTTGGGCTAATTTGTATTTTATTATTTTATGATTGTATTTTGCAAATTTTAAAGGTAAAAATACCCAACAATAATATTTATGGCCCGGTTCAAATAGCCTTAGTGGCTTGGGGAATTATCTTCACATTATATTTTTAGTTGTGTCTTAAATCGATGAGAATAAAGTTATCGTGTTCGGAATCAAAAAGTGTTTAATCATGTTCCCAACACAAAATCGTTTGTCACTAAAAGAAAAAATTGATGCTATCGCGAAGAGCTTTGGGTTCGCAAAAACTGGCTGAAAAGTTCGGTGTTGGAAAATCCCAAATAAATGATATTATCAGGAATAAAGCTAAACTAACTCGAATTGAAAATGGTGTTAATTTAGAACAAAAGAGGACATTTCAGAATTTGGGAGGATTGGCAGTAGATCGAGTCGTCTACAATTGGTTTTGCAAAGCAAGAGGTAAAAATGTTTTAATATCTGGAGCCTTAATTCAACAAAAAGCACTTGAGGCAGCAAGCAATTAAAAAGTGGAAAAATTTGTAGCCTCGAATGGTTAAACAACTGTTACCTGGCAATACTGGCCACCCTTCTATAAAGGCCAATTACTTTTAATTTTATGGTGGCCGACAAGTTGTACTGTATATTAAAACAAATTAGACACAATTTAAAAAAAGCCCTAACCTTTACCTGTAAGTAAATTTAAAAAGTTTGAAAAGTATTAATAGTAAAAGAAAACTAAATTAAACCAAATATTAAAAAAATATATAACATAATCGGTTTTAATTTTCACTGAATTTAAATATTCCTAGGGTCCAAAATAAATAAAAATGTTAATAGGCAAACTGTAGCAAAATTAATGTAATATTTTGGGTAAGTTCCAATATTAAATTACCAATGAAAGCAGAGCGCGCAGATTTTTATTTCACGTGTCTCGCAGCAGATGATCTGCTAATAAAACACCTGACATATGAGGAATGCATGAAAAACGGTTTTAAGCAAACAAAGCAAAAAAATGTTCTATCAGAACTTAAACTTTGATGAAAAAGTTAATGAACAGGTTTTGTAAGTTGTGCTCGTATAATAATACAGTTTTAAATTACTAAAGCCAGTTATTATAATAACACAGCCCCGCAAAATAAAACAATTTGAAGGTCCAAAAAACTTGACTATTGTATCTTTACGGTCGCTAAATCCGAATCCGTGGTTAGTTTAACCTTATCAGGTCAGGCTAAAGGGCATTTCAGGTCAAATCTGCAAAATTATTTGCAACCAAATTGGAAAAGTGTACTTATGTTCTTGAGGTCGCTAAATACGAATCCGTAATCAGTTTTACTATATCGAGACATTATAAAAAGATATTTCAAGGTCAAATATGCAAAACTACACAACCCAACAAATAAAAATTGAAGGTCCGAAAGAGTTGTTCATGGTATCTTTATGTTTTTGGATTCACTGAATCCGAATCCGACCCTATCAGGTCGGGGTCAAAAGCATTTTAAGGTCAAATAGCAACCAAATTGATGATGAGGTCAAAGCAAACACGGATTCATATTTGGCAACCTTAAAACTCTAAAGTATATACTTTTTCAATTTGGTTGCGATTTAGTTTGCAAATTTGGCCTTGAAATGCCTCTGACCCTAGGTTAGGTTGGGTTAGGTTTAAAGAGAGTGGACTTTTAACGCCCTCCACTGCGACTACTCGGTTTATTGTGGCTCACACCTTTTCATTTTTCATCCAATAGGATCAGACTAATGAATCCGATATCAGTTTGGGAGAGAGTTTTTACATCTCCTCTTACTCGTGTCGCTACCGGACACGAGCACAATATGTGTTCTGGTGTCCCTGTCTCCTGGAAAGTATGACGAGCAGACGAGTAGATCAGTAATGCCCTCCTTTCCTTCTGAGGCCATATCTCCGGCCTTTTCCTATGAAAGCGGTTCTATCCGCTTTCTGTTTATAGCCAGGGGGCAAACCCCTTTCCCTATAAAACCGGTTCTGTCCGCCTTTTGTTTGGATTCAGGGATTCCTTCCTAAGCACCTGTTTGTTTGGGATGGATTAGCCCTTCCCCATGAAACCGGCGCCTGTGACTTTATGGGCACCTTTCGAAAAGGATTCACCCGTTTCGGTAGGCACACCTTTGTCTGCTTGTGACCTTGGGTTGCACCTCTCGAAACGGATTTATCCGTTTCAGTCAGCGCACCTTTGTCACTTTTTTCCTATGAAAGCGGTTCTGTCCGCTTTCTGTTTGGAGCTAGTCCACCACGGCAGAGCCCCGCATTACTGCAGTAAGGCTAGATACTCTGAGAGGTCGCCCTGTATCTTAGAGGCACCGTTGGAGACACCTGTTTAAGGCACAGGATGTCATTCACTCATCAGCACGGTATGCTAACACCTTAAGTTAAGACTTGTGCTCGTCTTAGCTTTGGATCCCATTTCATACGCTAGCAACAAAAGTTGCCGATAACCAGCAAATCCAGCGCATGTTCCAAAGATCCTACTGGGCCCAACCACGAGAACGACGTGCAAACACAGCGGTGGGCCTCTGACAGTTTGACCCTAACCTGATAGGGCCAAACTGACTACGGATTCGGATTCAGCGACGCTAAAAACATAAAGATACCATCGTCAAATCTTTCGGACCTTCAACTTCTTTTATTTTGCGGGGCTGTGTAATTGTTTAACGAATTAAATTTCCTCAATTTGTTTAGGGTAATTATTAAAAATTTGGAACATGCGATCTAATTAATCCGACGTTTGTATAAACTCGGCTGTGAAAAGTTCCTTGTTTTAATAGATTAAGTGAAACAGAGACCTTAAAAGGGTAAAATAACAATAACGTGTCAAATTAAAAGAACACCACTGTAAAATTAAAGTAAATGTAGTGAAAAGATTGGTTGGGTAAAATTCTTGTTTTTCTAAGATAATAAAACTCGAGATCGTGAGTAACAAAAAGTATATGTATAAAATATTATATCGACAGGACATATTTTTAACAAATATAATTTTCTGTTTAAAATAGTAATTTTTTCAGGTATATTTTTGACGGATGTCAATTTTAAAGGGTCCTTTTATAAACGGACTTTTTATTTGAAAAGAATATGTTGCACCTCGTCTAAAAATAAATCTAAAAAAAACCTAATAAAAATTTGTAAAAAATCAAACACAAAATTATTAAGATCTAGTCATAAAATAATTTCTGTTTATTACTTCCTGAAGCCTTTGCGGCTTCCGTCAAAGTAGGTTCCCGAAAAAATTTTCTGTTACTTTCCAAACCTTATTGATTCTGTAGCATAATTCCAGAGTGTTTTGTGGCCAAAAATCATTTTTATACATGACTTTTAAAAAAATTCTTTACTAGACGATCTACCTTTTTTCCACGATTTGCTGGTTCAACACCAGACCTTTATGGAGAAAGGCCAAATTGGTTGGTTTTGTTTATGTTTATACAGGGTGTCTCAGAAGTAATGGGACACAGAGCAACAGCTGATTCCTTTGATCTAAATAATACAATTAACGTCAACTTGCCGTATTCAAAAGTTGATAATTACAAAAATACAGGGTGTTAAACTTTTAATTTTGTTTCCGTTTTTTCGTGATAATTTCTTAACTAAATGACATAGCGGTACAAAATAAAGGATTTGGGGGTTCTTTGAGGCGAGAAATTTAAATTCGTCCTTACTTTTAATGTTGCTAATAGAGGGCGCCAGCTACGCCTACCCCACTTGTTTTAGATGACATAACTTTTTTTAAGCTTAATATATTGACCTGTTTATTAAAAAAGGAGTTAGAACCAGTTATTAAGAGTTTGGCCTTATTTCCAATGACGTATTTGTGGTTGTTTTTTTTTATTAAAAGCTAGTATTTTCATATATTCAGGAGAAAATCGGGTATGGTATGTAGAGTTGGTGGGTTTAGCAAACTATGGACTTTTTTTGATAGTTTCCTTTAAGAATCAAAACTACATATTTTGTACAAGCCTAGATACTAAATACATTATTTCTAATTATAAAAAGTTAAACAGTCTCCAATCTTAACACAAGAAAAGAATTATTTTATTTATTATCCAAACAAAACACCAACATTACCCTTTTAAAGTGCAACCTGACATGCATATTACCTAAACAAATACGTAAAGATACGGAAATTAGGTTTATTACTTTTCCATATTTTCGGAAGCGCTGCCAAACGCAGATTTATTTACACATTTTCTTATCGATTTGGCATGGGGCGTGGAATGTTATTTTCTGCGTGAGTCCAAATTAAATTTTAGCATGTACCGCCTCGACAATCTACACGGGGGGCTAAGAAGTGATTTTGATGCGTTATAAATTGCTTCTAAAAGTTAAAACAGAACTAGTAACTTGCAGGAAAAAGTGCCTATATAAAGTAAAAGTATTCTTGTGAAAAAATTATATTTAAAAGTTAAGTTTAGGGTAGCATATTTGGTAGTTTTTAATTTGTTATATAATTTTATTAAAAAAAAAAGGGGAACCATAAGAGGTATTTATAAATTAATTTACATTATATTTGTAATGTATGTATATATGTATAAGTTGCTTTTTATCTATTAATTATGGCTTAAAAAAAGTGTATAAAGTCAATTTAATTTTTTTTTTGGTCACAGTACTAATATCCCACTATTTTTTTTCTTTAATTTTATAAATAAAGCCCAAGGGGATTTTTTAATTTAAAAATTAACAACATTATTAAAATTTTTATATATGAAAATAAAAGTTTAAAATTATATCAGTTCTGTCATGTAAATTAAAAGAATAAGAATTGACATTACACAATAAGTGTCAAACACTTTTTAAAGAATCAAAGCTCAAACCATAATTTTTAAGGCAACTCGTTCGTAACACATTTGTCACCGTGACGGCCATTAAATCTTGGGCAAACAAGTTGTAAAATTTTGACTTTTCTGTCAATTTTTGTAAATCGCTCTTTTTTACCATATTTTACTTTTAATATTTTAGCAAAAGGTACAAGAAAATATTTATATTTTATAAAAACTAACAAATTAATAAATTAATTTACAATATAATAAATTAAAACAAACCTAAATATCCTTCCAAACAATTTTAATGTTTTATTGCGACCCCGTTTTCTTCTTAAACAGAGTATAGCCTTCCAGGCATCGAATGGACCAAAGTCCGAGCATAGTCCACATTTTCTCGTAACTCATTCAACGCCTCTAAAATTTTTTCCTTAAGTTCGTTTACATTTTGCGGCCTAAACTCATTTTTCCTATTAATTTTTTTTAAATAATAGGCCCCCAAAAATTTTTTATAACATTTAAATCCGGGCTAGGGGGGCCATTAAAAACCCGATAGCTGCTCTTCCATCCATTTATCGTTTGGGTCCGTATGAACGGGGAAAATTATCTTGCTAAAAGATAAAATTTCTTTCCGAAAATCAATCCAGTACAAAAAAGCAGATATTTTAGTAGATCTATATATACCCCCGCATTGAACCTTCCTTCAGTAAAATGACATAAACCAAGACCTTGTATAGCCACCCCCAAATATTTACCAAAAAAAGCAATACTTCGCCTTTGGGTTATTTTTTTCATAAAATCGTGTTCCTTGACCTTTATACCTTTAAATATCCCCCATTGTAGCACGATTGAAAATTTTTTTATCGGTGAATATTATATTTTCCCAAAAATCGGAATTCCAAGTAAAATTTTGAGCAAACCAATGCGTTGTTCTTTTTAGAACTATTATCAAGCATTGAAAAACCCCTTTTAGAAACAAATACTAATTTGGGGGCTCAACCCAAAACAGAAACTTTGGTTTTTGTTTGGTAAGTGGGAACTTTTATTTGTCAATAATAACTACATTTATAATATAAGAAAACGTTAACCTAATTTTAACTACTTTCGTCATATGAAAATTTCCCCTAAAATTTTGGGCAGTTTTTTGGGTTTGCGGTGAAGGTGTAGAAGAAATGGAGAGGTTGGATTACTAATAGAGATGGCGAATAAATCTGGGGGTTCCGATATTTTGGTGCGTCGATTGTTGCGACGGTATATCACGCTGCTGCATTGTCAGTGTCTGTGTTATATGCTGCTGTTGCTGTTGGGATTGCTGTTCCTGCATTATCTGTTCTTTTTTTTCAAAAGTTTGAAAATTTTACTTTCTTCTTTTTTTGTAGTATGGCGAAAATTTCTTTACTTTTAATTATCCCAAAAAAAAAGGCATCAGTAGCATCTTGTGGAGTAGAAGCTGCAAGGACAGTTGATTCTTTCTTTTTAAAAAATATTCATTGAGTTAAGCTGGGGTTTCTTTTTTTTTTTCCCAGGTGTCTCATTAGGCCAGAAGAGGAATTTGGGTTTTTGGTTTTGGACGGTTGCTGCTTCATTAATTACGCCGCGTGATTTCTAGGACCATTTTTTTTGCACTGGTCAGAACAGCATCGGAATCTGATAAATGAGCAAAAACTTCATCATTGGATGTTTTCTCCTCGTTAACTTCAGTTTCTTTTCCTAAGTTTCCCAAAAGTGTCCCGCAAACGTACGAAAGGTTCAAAAATTTTATTTCTTGATCATAACGCCATGGCTTTGATGGCGGCAGCTTGACCCGATATTGAATATTTTTTTTTTTGTTTTCGCCATTGACCCCCAAGTTGGTTCCATCTATTTTTGCATATCGAACCTGAAAAAGTAAATAATATAATTGGAATAAGGGCCTTTTTTTCCCCGGGGGAAAAACTTTTTTCCCCCGGGTAATTGCTATGGTTACAATTGTGACAACAACCATTGTCATGGGAAATAAAAAAAATTTTCAATTAGTAGTATTAGCGTTATTGATGCCCAATGTAATTTCATTGCTGTTGATATCGGGTCTTATGGTAAAAAAAGGGGGGAGGAATTTTTACACATTCAAATTTAGGCAAACTTTTTAAAAAAGGGATTTTTTAAACTTCCGAAACCGGATACGCTACCAGTAGCGACTTTTGGCCCGTTTTTATAATCGGAGACAAAGCATTCCCCTTAAGGTCAAATCTGTTTTAAGGCCTATTCTTCGGTAACAAAAGCGACAATGAAAAAAAAAAAAATTTAAAGGTTGTCCCCAGAAAGTTTCGGCAAATGCGTTTGGTATATTAGGTCAAAAAAATTCCAAAATACAACAGACGATTGAAATCTGACCCGAATATGCCGATAAAATTTTTACCACATTCATTTTTAATTTTATAAAAAAAACCCCTTTGGGGAAAATTTCAGGTTAAGGTTGTATTTTAAACAATTTACCGAAAAAAAAGGGGGAAATGGGATAAAAGGGATTTGAAATTAAAACCCCTTCAAGCGATTTTTTACAGAAGCAGGGGCTGTTAAATGGCAAGTAAACAAGATTTAAATATTTCTAGTAATGTAATATAAAAAGGAAAAGTATTGCAGCTTTTTTTTTGTAAAGTAATTAACAAACACATTTTCCTTTTTTGGCTTGGGAGCCCGTTGTTTATCTTCAATGGATTCACAATATTCATACATTGTGATAAGAAATTATTTCTAAACAAACTTAACATTTCCCCTGGCACCAAATATTGAAAATATGCAATACTTTTGCTCGTGAGTGTAGTATGTATTATTATAAACCTTAGTAGTAGATAATGATAATAAAATATTTTTTTTAACATCCTCATTTTATTTTACTTACCTTTTTGGGGAAATTCCGTAACACTTTAGCAACGTTGTCACTTGTGTTAGCGTAGACTGCATCTCTTTGTATAAAATAATGTATAAAACTGTATTTCATTAAAAAATTTAAACCAAATATTATGTTATTTTTTTTTTTTGTTAAGATTCTATTTTTTTAATGTACCAGAAAAATAAAATAAATATTAGAGATCAAAGTAATACTAAAAAATCTTGTCACTAACATAGCATAAATTATTGTTTATTTATTACCTAAATATTTTTTTTATTGTTATCTGAAAATAAAAGCATTGGGACATATTAAAAACAAAATCATAAGATAAGATTAAAAATGCTTTTTTTCCACCTTAAGTAGTTGGTACGTACATAACCAAAAACTTTTTGAAATGACATTGTCAGTAGAGTTTTTGTCATAACGGTAAACATTTGACTAAATTATTTGTATTTTTATTCAATATAAAACCAAATTTGGGTAATACCAAAGAAACAAAAAAGCATGTCTTGTCCCAGCAAAGTGTGTAACCCCCCAAATGCTCAGGATATACCTGACAATTGGTTAAATGAAAAAGCTTCACCAGAAATTAAAGAAGGAATGAAAGAATTAATACTGGATAACGATACGCTAAAAAAAGAAAGAGAAATATTTTTAGAAAATGTTCTTAGAGGCCTCAAGAAAGAGACCCATGCCCAAGCAACTATTAAATGCTTTCCTACGTATGTTCAAGATCTTCCAAATGGTACAGAGACAGGAAAATTTTTAGCCCTTGATCTTGGGGGATCAAACTTTAGGGTACTTCTTGTAGAACTGGACGGTGGAAAATGTGATATGAAATCAAAAATTTATGACATTTCAAAAGAAGTTATGACCAGTAACGCAGTACAACTATTTGATTTTATTGCAGAGTGCTTGGCTGACTTTGCTACAGAAAATAACCTTTTAGATGCTACTTTACCACTAGGATTTACATTTAGTTTTCCGACAGAACAAAGAGGCCTTTGCTCTGGAATTTTAATAAAATGGACGAAAGGATTTGATGTGGAGGGTGTTGTTGGAGAGGATGTGGTTAAATTACTCGCCGAGGCAATTGAAAGAAGAGGTGATATTAAGATTGATGTGTGTGCTGTTTTAAACGATACAACTGGAACACTTATGTCATGTGCATGGAAAGCTCCGGATTGTCGTATAGGTCTTATTGTGGGTACTGGAAATAATGGTTGCTATATGGAAAGCCAGCAAAATGCCGAATTATTTGATGAACCTGATATGGGTTCAGGCAAGGTAATTATTAATTTAGAAATGGGAGCATTTGGTGAGGATGGAGCAATAGATTTTATAAGAACTGATATTGACAAAGCCATTGATGAGATAACTCCTAACGTTGGTCAGCAGCTTCATGAAAAAATGATTTCTGGAATGTATTTAGGAGAACTGGTGCGACGATATATACTAAGATTTACTGAAGCGGGATTTCTATTTGGTGGTCAAGGTTCTGATGCCATAAGTAAAGAGTAAGTACGATAAAATTAAAGTATAATTTAATTTTAGCTTTTAAATATTAATGGGCATGGTTTAAGTTTTTATTTTCTCATCTTTTGTTCGTCAAATATTTTGAGGTATAGGAGTTGTATTTTATTTTTATGTTGTATTTAAATGTTATTTGCATATAATTAAGTCAACTTTATTTGTAATTTTTTAATTAAAATTGTTATGTTCAAAATCCTGGTTAAATTATCTACCCAAATAGGTACATGGAAAGGGCTGATTTTTTTTAGGCTTAGCTTAATGTTTCTTTTGTTTAAAGTTTTGTTTTGTTAAGATTCCTAATAATCTTGTAATGTACCAAAAAATTAAAATAAATATTAGAAATCTCAATAATACTTAAAAAAATTTGTTACTAAAAAAAATATATTATTTTTTTATTTCCTAAATATTGTTTTTATTGTTTTTTTTTTTAATAAAAGCGTTGGAAAATAATGGTAAAACATTATAAAAGAAGAATAAAAATGCCTTTATTTTCTACGTCAAGTGGTTGATATGTACATAACCAAATACTTTTTAAAATGACATTGCCAGTAGAGTTTTTGTCATAATTGTGAACATTTTACTAAATTATTTGTATTTTTATTTAAAAAAAAAACTTTATTTGGGTTAAACCAAAGAACTAAAAAGCATGTCCTGTCCCAGCAAAATGTGTCAGGGGTTCCCAAACATTTTCAGTTTGCGGCGCACTTACTGGTTTAGTATTTTATCAGGGCGCACTCACTCGCAATATGTACACAGTCGTGTCCAAAAGAGCGATGCATATGTACAAAGTATAACAGACAGTCAAATTCTTGCTCGTCAGGAGCCCCTGGCGGCGCCTCTTATTACTTCAAGCGGCGCCCCGGGGCGCCGCGGCGTACACCTTGGAAGCCACTGGTGTAACCCCCAAAGTCTCAGGATATACCTGACAATTGGTTAAATGAAAAAGCTTCACCAGAAATTAAAGAGGGAATGAAAGAATTGATACTGAATAATGATACGCTAAAAAAAGAAAGGGAAATATTCTTAGAAAATGTTCTTAGAGGCCTCAAAAAAGAGACCCATGCCCAAGCAACTATCAAATGCTTTCCCACGTATGTTCAAGATCTTCCAAATGGTACAGAGACAGGAAAATTTCTGGCCCTTGATCTTGGAGGATCAAACTTTAGGGTACTTCTTGTAGAACTGGACGCTGGAAAATGTGACATGAAATCAAAAACATATGATCTTTCAAAAGAAGTTATGACCAGTAACGCAGTAAAACTATTTGATTTTATTGCAGAGTGCTTGGCTGACTTTGCTAAGAAAATAACCTTTTAGATGCTACTTTACCACTGGGATTTACATTTAGTTTTCCGACAGAACAAAGAGGGCTTTCCTCTGGAATTTTAATAAAATGGACAAAAGGATTTGATGTGGAGGGTGTTGTTGGACAGGATGTGGTTAAATTACTCGTCGAAGCAATTGAAAGAAGAGGTGATATTAAGATTGATGTGTGTGCTGTATTAAACGATACAACTGGAACACTTATGTCATGTGCATGGAAAGCTCCAGATTGTCGTATAGGTCTTATTGTGGGTACTGGAAATAATGGTTGCTATATGGAAAGCCAACAAAATGCCGAACTATTTGATGAACCTGATATGGGTTCAGGCAAGGTAATTATTAATTTAGAAATGGGAGCATTTGGTGAGGATGGAGCAATAGATTTTATAAGAACTGATATTGACAAGGCCATTGATAAGATCACTCCCAACGTTGGTCAGCAGCTTCATGAAAAAATGATTTCTGGAATGTATTTAGGAGAACTGGTGCGACGATATATACTTAGATTTACTAAAGCGGGATTTTTATTTTGTAGTCAAGGTTCTGATGCCATAAGTAAAGAGTAAGTACGATAAAATTATAGCATAATTAAATTTTAGTTTTATCATCTTTTATTCGTAGAATATTTTAAAGTTTAAGAAAGGTATTTCATTTTTATTTGTATTTAAATGTTATTTGCTTGTAACTTAATCAAATTTATTTGTAATTTTTAAATTAAAATTATTATTTCTTAAATCATTGTAAAGTTATCTGCCTAAGTAAGTACAAGAAAAATTCTGATTTTTGTTCAGGCTCAGCAAAATGTTTTTTTGTTTAAAGTTTTGCATATCAGTATATTATAAAAAAATGTATTCAACAAAAGGTGTCTAGTTTACTGGCTACAAATTTTCATTGCTTATGTTAAAAGTAAGGAGATGTTTGCAAGCAGCGTTTTTATGCCGTAACCACAATGTTAACGTACTGCATGTATTAGGTATGAAAAAGGCGTGGTTAGCTTTAAAGACACACGCTAATAAAGGTATAAATAAAGTGGGTGTTTAGGTTAAAGGATTTTAATATTAATTTTATATTTAAAATATTTAATTTTTTAGATGGGAATTAACATGTGAAAACGTTTCTGAAATAGAGTCGGATCCAGTTGGAGTTTTAACAAAAGTTAAAGCAATTCTTAATGATTTCGGTAAGTAAATATTTTCTTTATTTAATTGTGTTTTAAGTTACAAAATGACCTTGTACAATAAAATACAGGTTAAATAAAACAAATGTAAGTGTCAAGAAACCTATGCAAATTTTTAGCTGGTCATTACCATCTGAATATACAGATTATAAAAATAAAACTTTGTTTAATGCCTACATAAAAGTATATAGTTTAAGATATATTTTATTAGTTTAAAATAAAAGTTGTATATAATTAAAAAAATGTATATTTTTTAAAATCTAAAAAAGATATTGGGTACAAACTTAGGATAGTTTTAAATTTAATAGGATTTTTTATTTAACTATTTATTTATTTTTTATGATATTGCATTTGCATTTTATTTATGGGTGTGATAACCAAATGCATATTAATCAATAAAAAAATTAATACCCCACTGTTTTTTTTCTATCTTGCAACCTTTTATAAAATATCAATAAAAAATAATTTAAAAGTATTTTATTTGCCCAAATATTTGCTTAAACAACAAAGCCAGAAATTTATATTTGTGCATATTCCTTATCTAAAAGTGCAGCAAACCAGAACACTTTAAAATTTGCTGTTTTTAAAGGGGGTTTTTTTTTGGGGGGAAAAAAAATTAAAATTTAAAAAAAAATTTAAACCCCCCCCCCAAAAAAAATTTTTTTAAAAAAAAAAATTTTTTTGGGCCCCCCCCCCCGGGGGGGGGAAAAAAAAACCCCAAAACCCTTAAAAAAAAAATTTTTTAAAAAAGGGGGGGAAAAAAAAAAAAGGGTTTTTGCCTCAAAGGAAAAAAAATTTTTTTTTTAAAAAAAAAAAAAAATTTAAAAAAAAAATAAAAAATTTTAAAAAAAAAAAAATTTTTTAAAAAAATTTTTTTTTTTAAAAATTTTTTTTTAAAAAAAATTTAAAAATTTTTCCCTTAAAAAAAACTTTTTTTTTTTTTTTAAAATTTTTTTAAAAAAAAAATTTTGGAAAAAAAATTTTTTTTTTAAAAAAAAAACCCCAAAAAAATTTTTAAAAAAAGGGGGGAAAAAAAAATTAATTTTTTTTTTTTTATTTTTTTTTAAAAATTTAAAAAAAATTTTTTTTTGGGAAATTTTAAATTTTTAAAAAAGGGAAAAAAAATTTGGGTTTTTTTTAAAAAAAATTTTTTTTTTTTAAAAAAAAATTTTTAAATTTTTTAAAATTTGGGGTACTTTTTTGGGGGGTTTTTTTTTTTTTTTTTTTAAAAAAATTTGCAAAAAAAAATTTTTTTTTTTTGGGAATATCATTTTTTAAAAATTAAAAATTTTAAAAAAATTTAAATTTTTTTTTTTTTTTTAAAAAAAAAAAGGGGGGTTTTTAAATTTTTTTTTTTTTCCCGGGGTTTTTTTTAAAAAAAATTTTTTTTTTTTTAGGGAAAAATTTTTAAATTTTTAAAAGGGGGTTTTTTTTTTTTGGGGAAAAAAAAATTAAAAAAAATTTTTTTTTTAAAAAAATTTTTTTTAAAAAGGTTTTTTTTAAAATTTTTTTTTTTAAAAAACCAAAATTTAAAAAAAAATTTTTTTTAAAAACCCTTCCCGGGGAAATTAAAAAAAAAAAAAAAAAAAAAAATTTTTTAAAAATTACATTTTTTTTAAATTTTAAAAAAAAAGGGGAAAAAAATTTTTTAAAAATTTATTTTTTTTTAAAATTTTCCCCCAAAATTAAAACTTTAAGGCCCTACTTAATATAAAATTTTCTTTTTAAATGGCCCCAAACCTTTAAAAAAAAATTTTTTTTTAAAAAAAAAAAAAAAAAATTTTTTTTTCCCCCTTTTCCCCCCCCCCTTTTTTGGTTTGGCCCGGGGCCCCCTTTTTTTAAAAAATTTTATCGATAATTTTTTTTTTTAAAAAATTTTTTTCCCCCTTTTTTCCCCCCCCTTTTTTTGGGGGCCCCGGGGGAAAAAAAAAATTTAAAAAATTTTTGGAAAAAAATTTTTTTTTTTGGGCCCCCTTTAAAAAAAATTTTTTTAAAAAATTTTTTTAAAAACCCCTTTTTTTTAAAAAAATAATTTTAAAAAAAAATTTTTTTTACCCTTTTTTTTTGGGGTTTCCCTTTTTTTTTAAAAAAATTTTTTTAAAAAAAATTTAAAACCCCAAAAAAACCCCCCCAAAAATTTAAAAATTTCCCCAAAAATTTTTTAAAAAAAAAAACCCCTTTTTAAAAGGCCCAAATTTAAATTTTAAAAAATTTAAATAAATTTTCCCCTTTTTCCTTTTTTTTTAACCCCTTTTTGGGTTTTAAATTTTTTTTTTTTAAAATTTTTTTTTTTTTAAAAAAAAAACCCCCAAAAAAGGGGGGTTTTCCGGGGGAAAAAAAAAAAAAAAATTTTTTTTAAAAAGTGGGAAAAAAATTTTTTTTTTTTTTCAAATTTTTTTTTTTTAAAAAACCAAAATTTTTTTTAAAAATTTTTTTTTTTTCCCTTTTTTTTAAAAAAAAAAATTTAAAACCCAAAAAATTTTAATTTTTTTTTAAAAAAAATTTTTTTTTTAAAAAATTGGGAAAAATTTTTTTAATTTTAAATTTTTTTTTTTTTTTTTCACCAAAAAATTTTTTAAAAAAAATTTTTTTCCCCTTTTTTTTTTTTTTCCCCAAAAAGGTTTCCCCTTTTTAAAACCCTTTTTTTTAAAAAATTTTTAAAATTTTTTCCCAATTTTAAAATTTAAAAAAAGGGGGAAAAATTTTAAAAAAAAAAAACCCCACCAAAAAAAAAAATTTAAAAAAAATAAAATTTTTTTTTAAAAAAAAAAAAAATTTTTTTTTTTAAAAAAAAAATTTCTTTTTTTAAATTTTTTTTAAGCTTTTAAAAAACAACCCCCATTTTTTAAAAAATTATAATTCACAAATAAAGACATATATATTTTTTTTAAGTAAGAGTACAAATACAGGGATGGTCTCAAATCGCAAAAAACTGAAACCACTGGCAAACATTAATATTTTCATTTGTACTATTCATAATACGCTTAAACTTTAAAAATTTTTTGCAACTAGAAACTAAATTGTCAGTGTATAGAATATACCTGATATCATTTTGGTAATCTTCCATACCGTAACAAGAAGGCTTGTCCAATTTTTTAAAATGGTAAATATAGGCTATTGACTATAAAGAAAAATATAGGATTATGAAAAACAAATTTGTAAGACTAATTTCCTAATTAATTATGACTTTTGATTGCCCTAATGCAAAATAATTACAAAGTGGTATTAAATTCATGCTTGTGGTTTTTAGGACGAGGGAATTTTGTCATTATTTTAAAAAATCCAAATTATCTCGCACTATACACATTTTTAGAAAAATCATGTAAAGAGCTTCAATAACACTCTAATCTGGGATTTCTATTGTCTTCATGTATTAACTGATAAACAACGTTTCGGTTAGTGATGTATCTCCAACCGGTTTCAAGTAATAACTAAAAACTATTCTTACAAGCTATGACTTGTAAACTATTCGTCGTTCACCGAAGCTTGACCGAATAATAACCAAATGCTAAATACATTTGGGCTGTTTGCAATTATTACAGCTTCTTATTTTTTTTCTTCCAGTGAGTTTTTTTATAAATAATTTTTGCTTCCGACCATTGTCTGGGGTGTTGTTTGGACTATGCCTGTTCGGCAATCCCTGATTTTGACGTTTCTCCTCGTTTCGTATGTTTTTTGTGTTTTTTAACTCTAATTTTAAGTGGTCAAAAAGTTTTATATTTAATATTAAGAAACTTTTATATTATTTATATTTTTCACAAAAATTAAAATAAAATTAAAACATATAATTTTAGGGATAATATTTATTACCGAACGAATAATCTTTTATACTTTACGAAGTAATAGCAATACTTTTATATTTATGAGAAGCGCTTATTTTAGAACGTTTGTTTTTTCAAATTTTTTTAAATTATAAGGAAACACGCTTTTTTAAAATCTAGTGTTAGTTACACTATTTATAAGTCAAGAGCAGCTGGACCGATTTTTATGAAATTTTGTGTGTATATTCAATAGGTCTGAGAATAGGACGTAAGCTATTTTTCATACGCCTAAGTGGACCACCCTCCACCCCATTTTTTTTTATTGTTTGGACAAAAAACATATTTTAATTTTTTTTATGATTTGGAATTCCAAAATACATACAACCCTTAATTTTCACCCCTCTTCCACCAACAACTAATTTTAAATAGCAATATTAAGGGATGAGAACGAAGCCGGTCTTCTGTATTTCTAACTTATTGTTTAGTTCTATGAAAATTTTGTGTGTAAATTCAGTAGGCCGTTCATTAGTAACAAAACACAACTAATAGCGCACGTCATGAAGTCTTTGGTTTGTTTTGTTTGAAAATAACGCAAAACGGTGAAAGTTAAGTTAATCGGTTGATATGATTTTTTATGAGTATTGTTATAATAAATCTTATCGTGTCGATATTGTTATTAACAATGCTGCGACCAAGAAGAACTTCCTGGATGTGCCTGGCTTACCATAATGGCATAATTTACAACTAAAGGTTGGCTCGGTAGTAATCTTGTTTCGAAACCAAAACCAACCAAAACTATACAACGAAAAGCATTTGGTGATAAGGAAACTGATGATCAATGTGATTCATGCGACGATACTTAAAGGAAAAAAAGTTCTCATTCCGAGGATCTCGATGATCCCAACCGATATGCGGTTTGAGTTTAAACGACTTTAATTTCCAATTCAACTTGCATTCGCCATGACGATTACCATATCACAAAGCCAATCCATGAATGTTTGTGGTTTGAATCTAGAAAATGCATGTTTTTCTCATGGTCATTTATAAGTGGCATGTTCACGGGTCGGAAAACCATATGCTTTATTTATGCTTGCTCCTGATAACAAGACGAAAAATGTCGTGTATGACAAGGTGCTTTACTAAAGAGTGCAGTGCAACCCATACACCAAAATGCATAGCCACTTGCTGGCATGTCATTAATATACTTAATTTGTTTCTTTAATTTATATTTTCTTTACATCTTCTTTATGTTACGATAAAAAATTTAATCTAATCATTTTTTATTAATTTTTTAAAGCATAAATGTGCTCTATCATTAACTGTTTGGCTGAACAAAGTTCGCCGGGTCAGCTAGTTTTACAATAAGGTAACAAGTAAGAGTGTGCTATCATCCACTAATCTGCAAAAAATATTTTGTTTTATATTGCGTGAAAAATTCAGTTAGTTATTAGACTTTTTTAAAATAAAAACTGTATTGAACATTAGATAAACCTACATTTCAAATGTAAGAAAGAAACATAGTTTAGAAAACAAGTAAAGCAAATAATTTTTTGGCTTGACAAAATAAATCCTTGGTTTATTCTAAATATATTTTAAATACCTGGACCCTGTATATTAATAGGTAAAATGTCCTTTTTTTGCATATTTCATTTTGTCAATGGCCTTTTTGGATTGTATTTCGGAGGTATAAACAGCTACTCGGAAATCGTTGCTAATTCAAGCACCAGTTCATACTTACGAGTTTAGTTAGAGAAGTACGACTCGGATCCGACTACTCGTTAATTTAAGTTCCGCCTAAAGCCCGTTATAGCATTACCGCATTTTGTAAAAGGTGCCGTTAAATACAATATCTTCATGTTTCGGTACTTTATCATCATTAACGGAACTAATAAAAAATAAGTTAAACATCCAAAAATCTGTCAATTGCGGTAACTTGCACTTAGGCTCCGTACAGGCCTTCGTGGCCTGTCATAAAATTAGGAAAGTGCATATATTTTACATTTATTAAAGATACCTTTAATATGGTTTTAACTACCGACCCTATTTGCTTGCTTTTATAAAAATAGTTTTCCAAATAAAAAACCATTTTTCCGAATATCAGGTGGGCGCGGAAAAAGATAAGATAAAAATAATCTTTTTCCACCTTGTTGATAACTTTCATTATAACCTAAACAAACCTTAAAATCATATTAATGTCGCTAGGGTTTTATTATATCAATACCTGCAATAAAGTTGACAGAAATATAAAAGTCATGTCAGTTAATATTATTTAATAAACTTTTTGCTAAAAAAATCCAAATTTTAGTGATTTTATAAAGTTTTAAAAGTATGGCTTGTGTTAGTAAAATATGTAATCCAGGCGGTGGAGGTAAACCTGAAGATTGGCTAGATGCGCAAGCGTCACCTGAGATTAAAGAAGGTATGAAAGAATTTATTATGACTAATGATACTTTAAAAAAAACTATGGAACTTTTTCTGGACAATATACATAGAGGGCTTAAAAAGGAAACTCATCCAGATTGTGTTCTTAAATGTTTTCCTACGTATGTCCAAGACCTTCCCAATGGCACCGAAGTGGGTAAATATTTAGCCCTAGACCTTGGAGGTTCCCATTTTAGAGTATTGTTAATCGAACTAGATGTTGGAAAATGTGACCAAAAAGCAAAAATATACGATATGCCAGACGAACTTCTTACGAGTACTGGAGTGCAATTGTTTGATTTTATTGCAGCAAGTTTGGCTGATTTTTGCCAGGAAAATGGTCTAATGGGAGAAGCTTTACCTTTAGGATTTACGTTTAGCTTTCCGCTGGAACAAAAAGGTCTTTCGGTGGGAATTCTTCAGAAATGGACAAAGGGATTTAGTATACCCGATGTTGTTGGAGGAGATGTAGTTCAATGGCTTAAAGAAGCAATTGAAAGAAGAGGTGACTTAAACATCGATGTGCGTGCGGTTGTTAATGACACTACAGGAACACTTATCGCATGTGCATGGAAAGCTCCCGACTGTCGAATAGGTTTGATTGTGGGTACTGGAAATAACGCTTGTTATCTAGAAGACCAAAAAAACGCCGAGTTGTTTGATGAGCCGGATATGGGTTCAGGAAAAGTTATTATTAACTTAGAAATGGCAGCTTTTGGAGACGATGGAGCATTAGATTTTATAAGAACTGAAATTGACCGTGTTATTGATGAACAGACTTTAAACCCTGGTAAGCAGATTCATGAAAAACTTATCTCGGGAATGTTTCTGGGAGAGGTAGTAAGACTGTATATGTTAAAATTTACCGAAGCTGGGTTGCTGTTTGGAGGACAGGGTTCCGATGACTTAAATAAAAAGTAAGTTTATTTTTTATTTACGATTTCTTTATTGGCAAGATTATAATATATAAATTACTTAGGAGGGCTTACCCTTAGCTAATTTCGAAAACTAGTTTAAATAATTATGTTTTGGTTCTAGCGCGATCTGTGTATTTAAATATTGACCGTCTAATAAATAATATATTATTAGAAAATATGTTTAGTTTTCGACAATTAGGTTTTAAGCATAAATTTTGTAGTAAATCTATAATGACTTATCATAAAAAAAATGTAATAAATTTTAAAAATTAATGTCCGTTATCCAAATTATTTTTTGGGCTAGAACACAACAATTAGAGCAGTAATATATTTAAAATTTTTATTTCGTATTTGTGTATTTTAAAAAACAGGCAATTTTTTTAGAGCTCGTTTTGAATGTGAGTACATTTCCGAGATAGAAGCGGATCCAGTTGGAACATTATCAAAGACAAAGGAAATTTTAAGTGCAATGGGTAAGTGCTTTTGCTTTATACCATAATGACACTTTGAATAATGGGATTTATAAGTTCTAATGACATAATTATTTGAAAAACTCGGTACTTCCTGGGTCAGCAGTATTTAGGTTTCCTTTAGGCCTCCGTGGACTGCTTTATAGATTTTAAAAAATCGGTGCCAAATTGTTATAACTAATGCAACAAAAAGCAAAAAATAACATGTTTGGTTACCTTTAGTGTGATGTTTCATGTTTTTATCGATCCACAAAACGGAAATGTTTTAATAATTTTTACTTAAAGCTGTTTTCTGCTTAATTTATAATTTGATTTTGGAAACACTTTACTAAATACTTTAAACATTAGATACAACTTTGTGATTCTAACAACGGCAAACAATAAATAATTAATTTAGTTGTTTTTGAACTAAGTTAATTTAATTATTTTAGTTTTAATTTACAAAATATAGTTTTTCAACTATTTTTTATAATTTTTGCAAACTTAAGCAAATAGTTTTATAATTAAGAAAATAAATAATGCTAACACTAATACTAATTAAATAAACAAATACAATTAAAGATTTAAAAATTTAATTTACCATTAAACAGTGTATTGCAATATACTCGTCAAAGACGCAAACGTGTTAAAATCAAATAGACATAAGACTTTAAAAGCCAAAATAAAAATAACATTTTGCAACAAACAAAAAATTAAACTTTTTATTAAAGAATAATTTTTTAGTTTCATTAAAAATAAAAACAATTTTTAAGTGATACTATTTCATTATTTTATTTTAATTTATTAAAATGTATTTAAAAAAAGTTAAAATAAGTAGATTTTACCGATTTGGGACCGTTATTTGTAGTCTTTAATTTAAAAAAAAAAAAAGCAAACTGATAGCTAAAAATGTATAACAGAACGTCTTGTCTCAAAAATTTTATAATTTATTTAAATTACCACTTTAAAAACATTATACGTTACACAGGAAGAGTAAGGAAATGGTTGCAAACATATTTTTTATTCCCCAAAAGAAATACCTGTTATGCTATGATTGACTAAAATTACATAAAAAAAAAATATTATGATAATAATAATCTTATTTATAATAAATAAAAATATAATAATAATCAATAATACTCATAATTTTGTGGTCAATACAGTTGTAAGTAATGCCACGAAAACACCGAAAAAAATGTGACTAAATTTAAGACAATATTTTGGTATAATATCACTTTACAGTCATAGGTAAGATACCCCCATACAGTTTTGAGTTTTCTTAGAAAAATTTCACAAACTATAATTTTTTTGCCCAATTAGAAAAAATTATAAACTCAAAATATGTATATTTTTAGGATTAGGCCATGCAACTGAACAAGATTTACTCAACGTAAGATATATTTGTTCAATGGTTTCAAGAAGATCCGCCCATTTGGTGGCTGCTGGTATGGTTGTGCTTATTGGTAAAGTTAATGAACCAAAAATCACAATTGGAATAGATGGATCCGTCTACAAATGTCATCCACACTACAAGTATTTGCTACTTTTTTAGATAAAAAATACATTAGGATATTAAAATAATTTATAGGAGCCACTTTTACAATGTCGCGTCAATCCGTAGGTTATCCCAAGGTTTAACTACTGCTTTAAAGAAATGCCTATTGTAATTTAAACAATATTATTGAAGCCATATTCGTCATAGCAAAGGTTTTTTTTTATTTATATGATTATTTATGTTCAGCTTTATCAATACTTTAAGTTTTTTTAAGCACCATTTTAAGAAAAAATACAGGTTAATAAAAATTTGCCATGGTGTTATGGAAACAAACAAGTTAGTAAGCGCTTGTCAGCAGTAAAAATAACTTTTCTAAAAGTATCCATTAGAAAAAAACTCTGGTTTTTAAAACACCTTTGTTTAAACCATAAATTGACACGATATTGAAACAGTGACTCTTAGTATAAGTTAAAGTAATTTATGGTGATAAAATTTTAGATAAGCTTCAAGATTTTTTGTTGTAACAATTTTAGTTAAAAAGATTTAAAAAGTTACACATAAGAAACAGCTTTCTTATTCGTTATTCTGCAAGGGAATGATGTTAACCGAAATATTTAGGCTTGGTTACCTAAATAGTTTTTCTGTGAAAATTTATCATATATTTTGGTAATGAACATATAGCGGGTTTTTAAAAATAATTCAAATATAATTTGTCCAATTTTTTTTAAATTTGGTCAAATTGTTTGTAGTAATAAGCAGTCCAAACTGAATTAAAATTAATAAGTCCATTGGCGTCAAAGAGGGTACACCACCCAAATGTGTTCCAAAAAATGTACGCAACTGATTGTAATTCAATATTGATATTATATTGAGATTAAGTCGGTGAAAATACAACTTGTTTGTCTTTTAAATTTTCGTCGTATACTGCTTCGTTAACGAGACAAAAAATAAAAACAATATGCATGTCCTTTTGTCACTCAAAATATTTTTGAAACATTTTAAGAATATTGGCTAAAAACTGCAAGGCAAAAAAAACTAAAGAAAAATTAGAAAATCAAACAAACATCAAAGCTCAAAAAGGAGTCGATGGTCTGTTCTCGTTTTGTGAGACTTCGGAAAATCCAGACACTGTTCACAAACTTTGGGTCCTTTTTTTCTCTTCCTTTAAAAAATCCCTAAAGTTAGTGGTTTAACTAAAATTATTAAATAAAATTGCAAGCTCTTAGGCTCCTTTAACTAACTGATAAGACCTCAAAAGGTGAAAAGAAGTACTGGGATCTTTGCACTGTATAAAGGTGGAGAATTTGAGCTTTGATGTTTGCTTTTTGTGGTTTTTCAACTTCCAATCAGAAATCTACTAATTCTATTTGTCGCAAGGGTTTTTTCCCGACTAAAGATGATGAATCAAAGTAAAAAAAGCTGAACGTATTCTGGAGTAGGGATGTTGCGGATGCGAATCTTGTTTTTTTTTACAAAAAACTTATGCTCCAATCCTCCACTAAGTAATTGGATTGGTAATAAAATTATTAATTAAATACTATTTTGGCTATTTTACTTTTGCACAAATTTCTCTATTAGTGTTTGCACCTATTGTAAGAGTATTTTTTGTTTTGCGAAGACAAAGGTATAATAAAGTTTGGTGGCAAACGCATGCAGAATTTGACTTTTGCAAATTCTGCTTTTCCATTGATCTTGCCGTCAGCGCGACGAATCCCCACTATTATGTAGTGCGTAGATCCAAGTACAGCTTTTGACCTTTTAAGACCTTATTTTCTACTACCTTCAGTAGTTTTGCTTTGTAGTTTTCAGCAAATATTTCTTAAATATGTAAACATGTTTTTTTGATAAATCGACATACAATAAATTGGTTTTTATGTTTTATCTTGTAAATGTAGCGAGATACGATAAAAATTTAAAATCATTAAATAAAGTCAATGGCGTATATTTTTTGTCAATAAATTTAAATAAAGTGCTCCCCTTACGCCAGTGAAATTAATAATTTTAATCTAGTTAAGGGCCCTTGTTACTACAAACAATGCTTATAAATATCAAAAAAATTGTGAAGGTTGCAGACGTGCGGGAATTTTACAATAAATTTGGGATGTGATGATAAAATTTCATAAAAAAAATACAAATGGAGAATTTACTTTTAAAAGTTCAATTTTTTCTAAGGTGGATACCAAAAAAGTTAACTATTTTTCTCAAATTAAAAAAAAAATCTTTACAAAACTGTCCTCCTTAGGGCCATAGCAGCTGGTATATAATATTTGGTGTGGGTACCATGTCACCTTTTAGATATATTCTTTTTAAATCCTACAGCCACCACTGGTTTTAAAAAAACTCTTTATAGAATATAACAAAAAAGGTACCAAGCTTTCAAACGCATAAATAAAGTTGTGTACAATGCAGGATAAAAATAATTCTATTCTAATTATTTTTGAAGCTATCGTCTTAGTTAAGGATATTTTTTTTTAAATGCTTGATTATTACCTATGTCATATTCTAACAAAAGCTTTTGTAAATTGTTTTAGGCGACTTATGAGAGAAAAAATGTTAGAGCTTATACCACCAGGCTACGAATTTGAACTGATGCTATCAGAAGACGGTAGTGGAAGGGGAGCAGCATTGGTAGCAGCTAAAGCAGCGAAAAGTGCCTAACTAAAATTTAATAAATTTTAATGTTTTCTAAAAAATGTTTTTAATTTAAAATAAAAGATATAACAAAGATTTTTATATTTTTTATCTTGTAAAAATAAAAGTTAATTAGCCTATTTTTAAAAAACATTTTTGTTGTTATTATTACATAAAAGATTTGCCAGTGATAGTAATTTTTTTTTATTTTTAAATTGTTTATAAATCAAAGGGTGCTAATTCCAAAGTTAATAGTTTTTTTAAGAAAATCGCAAAAAAAAACCGCCAGCTCATGGCATGCAGCTTTGCTGAAGCGAAAAATTTATTAAAACATTTCGTATTGTTATAGATTTAGCTACTGCAAAATAAGTGATTTTATGTGATTTTTCCATGTGCTGATTGACCAATGTCAAGATGTCAGTACCCATACCTAGTAGTCATAGGGTTTGTAAAAAAAATTCAATATTTAAATAACTCTAGGCAAAAAAAAAAAAAAAAAAAAAAAATACTGGATTGGCACTTCAGGATAAAACACGAGCGAGCTGTAAGAATCTGTTAATGATTGATAGTTCAGGAAGAAATTGTCGAAAATATGCGCATTTTTCAAATATTCCCTTCTGCTCAATTTATTCAGACAATTTTTATTGGAAGAGTATGATAATCAGAAGTTACCTAAGGTTTTTTGACACGTCCAATATACAGAGTGTAAATTTTACAACATTTCAAGGACGCTGTCATCTTTATTTACAATCATGGATGCAAACACGTTGTCTCTGCTAGTGCAACTCTAGAAAATATTATATGACGTACGTGAACGAAGAAAACACCATTAATTTTCAGCGCTATTCCTGCGCAAGATTGGTTCTAGGAGTCGGGAAAAAAGCCAATCAATGATAATGTAACTGCGCCAAAACTCATCAAAGGTGAATGTGAATCTCCATATGCTCTATTACGGTTTTTATAGTCTTTTGTTAACTGTGGAGGTGATGGATAAAAATAAAAAACCCGAAAATGTTGGTCTTAGCCAAGTCTTATGCTTCTGATGTTATCTATACTATTCACAGAGGAAGAGTTAAGACATCCAAAACATATAACTCTTGGAATAACAGTCAAAAGTTTAAGTAGTAGTGAAAAGCTTTCACGCTCTTACATCTTTACGGACATTGTATTTCGTACCCGAAAGTATTAGAATTGGAGACGTGGAAGCAACCTATACTATATTGGAAACAGAGAAGGTATGCCTCGCTGGTATGGTATTGCAACCATCTCTCAATAGTGGTTTTGCTTTCGATAATTTTGATCGATATGTAGAAACATGTGATGGTAAAGACACTATGCACGATACGGTTGGAATTTCGTTTCAAGATCACGCTCCACGAGTTGACATATCTTCTGAGGAAAGTAACGATGGTATTGGAAGTGACCAGCCTTGTAGAAAACGATTCCGCAGACACTACGAAGCCGATACTCTCGTTACACTACCACTTACAGAAATTCCAAAGTTTGAAGGAACTCTCCAATTACCAGAAAACGTTAATGCACCTACTAATTTAGAAAGAAAGCCAGAAGGTTAGATAGAGTATGGATGATAAGCCATGCTTTGAATATACCTACACCAATGGGTAGGATTTAACGCTTTAATTGCCAATGACAAAAATATTATTCAAGATATATTTTATTTAACCCCTATCAATGAAACACCTACCAAGGATTACGTGGTACATGAAACTAGCGATGCGGAGTATCAAAGGTGCTGAAGAATGCCAACAACAGTACGCGCAGGTACATTATGATTTGGCCATAGCTAGTAAATCGTTGAAAATACAAAATTCTGAGCTGAGAAGAAATAAGGACTCAATATTGAATGCATTTTTGTTCACTTGGGACCCTTTCCACATAGCAATGTCGTTCAAAGCGATTGGTAAATACATTGAAAATTGTGGTTTATCGAACATTTTAATTGATTCTGGTTTATTGGCAAGCGGATCTGTAAACTCATTTCTTAGCGGGGAAGCATAATAGATGTAAACGCTTACATCCCCTTATGTCTGTTGCTATTGAAAAGGAATGCATTTCAAATTTTTCACAGAGAAAGAAAAATATAATAGTAAGCGATGTGGAGTGCTACACTTGAAAGCTTTTCAAATTAGAAAGGTGAAGATATTAGTGGAAAATTAGTTAGCATACCCTACAGTAGATAACAAGTTGATGTTATAAACATATTATCTAAATATGAAGACTTCCGTAGAAAAACGTTAAATGGTGATCATGGAAGTACACCGAAATTCTATCTTACTTAGTGTCGAAATGGTTAACAGCTACTTTCTTTTCGACCGAAGTATTCGCACAGGTGATATCGATTTGTACAAATATACTCTGCCACTCATTAACCTGTTTTTTGTCTTCATAATCATCAAAACTATGCTAGGTACCTCACTTTATACCATTGCAACTTGAAAATGTGGAACAATCGTATCCCGGAATGAATGTCGTAGTAGGGATAAAAAGAACCAATAAGCCTTTTTCCAAGCGAGAAGTAGACTTTACTGTTGAAAGTACTATCAACGCTGATGCTGCTAAACGATCAACAACTGGTATTGCATATGAAGAACTCAATATCTGCTCGGCAAAGGTGGAGCGCCATGCTCTACGAACGGAAATTATCTTCGCAATGCCGAAGTGCTAATGAAAAAAAGAGAAGAGTTTACTAATGATTTGAGGAAAAGCAAAATAGAAAAAAGTCAACTACAAATACAACAGTTTGAAGGCAGTATTAACAATAGTTTGAATCCATTTTCATCTTCATTAAAAGATAACTTGTTATACAATATTAGTAATGGACAGTCTTAGTCATGAAGTCCATAAATTTCTAATGAATGTTGTGGAAATTGGAGAAGAGCAAAGGAAAAAATTTTTAGAACAATGTGCATCAAATCCACATCGATTTGAACAATCTATCCAGAGAAATGTTATTCATACTTTCAAAGCCAAGAAAATAGTGAAACGTCAACATGGAAAGGTGACAGAGGTTAAACTACACAGGGATTTATTTGGAAGATTGTTAGGTATATCTCTACAACAAAATGTTGACATTGAAAAGGTTCTGGAGTACCCTCTGACCCCCGGCTCCACTATCATTATGCTTATGGATGGAACCATTAATAAAACAGATAAATCGAAGCTGGTAAAACCTTTGATAGATAGAGAAATATTGTTGAGAGTATTCCTAAGGAATTAGATGTCGTGATTATTGATGGATTTTTTTATCTCTATACTTTGAGACATACCTTCTACCTTTGGCGGTATAGTTATGAATTTGCTCTGTAATCTTACCCAAATCATGGCTACGGAATCCACGTGATCTTTGATACTTACCCAACACCAAGCATAAGATTACGAGCATTCTATACGAGATACTTAGGAAATGATGACTATATCGAAGGACCTCACACGAAACGTCCGGCAAATTTCGTAGCCGAATTAAAGAAACACAATCAAGCAAGCATTAGTCCAGTTCCTCGTCAAGGATTGGTCGAATCAAGACAAAAGCTACGTTGATTAAGCCTACACAGAAAAAGTGTTTCTAAACTATCAGCTGTGTCATTCGTACAGAAAAGTGGCAGAATCTGTCGTTAGCGAAGTATCTGAAAAGTATACCTGCAGTGCTCACGAAGAAGCTGATACAAAACAGTGTATCATGTTTGCGCTGTTGGGTCAAATACGAACATTTTGACTGCTGTTCCGATACAGATATTTTCGTAATATTATCTAATATAAAACAACCATGTAAATGTGGGCGAGAATCAGTTCAATGTCGATCGCAAAATATGATGTTCCTCGGAACCGGTAACCACGTGAAAAACATTGACGTTTGTGCTGTGTACAGAAACTTGGGCGAAAATCTCTGTTCTTCGTTGGTTGCATTCCATGCTTTTACGGGATGCGACTTCAATCCCGCATTTTACAGGAAGGGTGAAAACAGGCCATTCAAAGTATTGGAGAAATCAGGGAAGTTCCAAGACGATTCATTAAAATGGGACATAATATGTTTGTTGGAGATCCACTACTCATGGAACAAACTTTCAATGTTCTGCAAGAATATGTATGCGTTTTATACAACGTAAAAGCAAGAAAACAGTCAACGAAGCAAGGTGTATCATATTTGAAAGGATTTTACGCTGAAAAGTAGTAATGAAGCTTCAAAAAGACAGCTATGAAATTGGAAGCAACGTCGTTTCCCCCTTGTTTCCGGGAGTTGGAGCAACATCTGAAGAGAAGTACCTACATAGCACAGATTTGGTGTAATGCTTACAAACAAGTACCGTCGAATTTGTTTCCAATAAACTATGGATGGGTTTAGTTAATGACGGTCGATACGATTTCGATTGGTTTCACGGCGAGGAATGCCCCCAAAAAGTCTGTGACATAACGGAACCGAATGAGGAATCAGGCGAAGAAGACGATGACGTCATTGGTAAATAACAAATCTTACATCTTTAATTTGTACGTAAGACTTTCATTTTGACAAAGACATATTTATGCTTGTGTTTCAGAAAATAATAGAGAAGATAATTCGGACGTCGATGAAGACGTTGATTCCGATAACAACTCAGCAACTGATTCCGACACTGAATAATTGAAAGAAAAACCATATTTTTTATTATCATTATTAAATTTATCGAATTTTTTCTAAAAATGATTGTTTTTTATTAATTCACATCATTACAATGAAATAAATCAATTATATGTATGTATCAATAATGTTTGCAGTATATATTAAACCAAAAAGTATATAAAACTATTGATACTGGGATTGACAGTTTCGATTCTTGGACATAATATACAATAATCGTTTCAGTTCAGTTAGACGTCATAGTGATTTTATCATATTATCAATTGTTCTTTTCAAAATATGTTAATGCCGTACTGTATCAGATGGCCATAAAGTACCCTTTAAAAATTGTAGCGTCACTTTCATCACTCTAAAAGATATGGTCAGGTCTGCATAAATATGTACGGCATCATTTTTTCCTAATTTATCTATGTTAATACTATTTAAAACAAGGGATAAAATGTAGAAAACTGGGTTATATTTCATTAAACTATAACATTTAAACTTTTGCAATAATTTGCAAAATTTCAATTTTTGCATTTCTCTATAATTTTTTTTAGAACGGTTTCTTTTGAACGGCAATACTATATAACAATTGTATTTTATAATATCATGTTAAAAGAAAAGTTCCCGTACAGGATCAAATGATTTTACAACTTTATAAATCAAGGATACGATGAAAATTAAGATGATTATTGATATACATTCAAAGGAACAATCATTTTTTGACGGCATTACTTTTAATAGTACTTTTGAATGCTAGATAATGTTTTGGAACCGAAGCCGTGTACTTTTTCAAATCACCCCCTGGACTACGGAAAGAGAGGGAATTGCAACCGCTCATTTTTTCCCTTGTCGCACATGATTTTTGTACGGCGTTGCGGAATAATGGATTAGAAGCAGTATTGAAATAGTATGACACAGATGCCGTACAAAATCAAATGACCAAATTTACCCCGGTAATTGTCGGAAAATAAAAAAATCCGACTTTGTGGCGCACCAATTTTTTACGGCACTGCGCGCTTTCTTATTATTTTTAATGGATCTATCGGTGGTAAGAATGCCGTACAAAAATATGTGACCAAAATGTACTCACTCTACCTGGTAATTTCTTTAAATTCTCACCTGCACTCAGTTGGACAGCTAAGGCGACGGCATAGTGCTGAATCTTATTATTTTATGCTCTTATATCGTTCTAGATAGGTCACCTGGTGGTTCAAATGACCCATAATTTTTTCAACATGGGCCTGTAGTCTATATTTTTTCTTTATTTTTAAATTGTTTATAAATCAAAGGGTGCTAATAGGGTCCTTGCACGCAAAATAAATGTTTATAATTTCTATGTAGTTCGATTAAATATGGGTCTAAAATTGCGTGTGTAAATTAGTATACTGATAAATAAAGTAACTTCTGAGATATTTCAAAAATAAAAGTACTAAAAATTCAAATTTTCTAAAACGATTCTGATTGAATAGCGTCATCCCTAGGTAATAATTTGCCAAATCTCCAACTTAATTGTACTGTTTGACAAAAAACTTGAAATACCTATTTCTGATTTGTGAGATGAGAAATGAACTCGTAAAAATCTCTGCTCGTATTACTGTCATAAAACTGATAAAGAATACTTACATCAAAGTGATCTTCACAAACAAACAACCAGATGTTGAAGTTAACCTTTCAGGATCACGTCCCCCTGCTTGAAGCCATAGATTCCTTAAAGCCTTATCAGATGGAACTTGAACAAAAGTCTTTCCAGGCATATTAATAGACGTATTTTTGCAATGAGTAATTACACCAACGGTAACCTTTACTCATTTTGAGACACAACCGTAAAAACCAATACAAATCACACAGAACAAGAGAGCAACGATAAAATGAAACAAATATTGCAAAAGCGAGGTTATAAACCGCCCAGTTCAATGCGTACATCTAGTGTACATCTCCACTGTGTCATTGTACCAATGCCAAAAATTGTACTACTAGGCTATTTAAGTAACGCAGACATTTACCTATAAATGACGTCATTTATAAGTAACCTAACAGAAAGCGTTTTCGCGGGACCTTTGAATTTCGAAGTTATTAAATCGAAATATCGGCATAAAAGCGAATTAAAGAAAAAACGAAGTAGTAGGTTTTGAAGAACGGTCTATAATAGTGCAAACGACATCATTAAAAAAAAATGTGCAAGGACCCTATTCCAAAGTTAATAACTTTTTTAAGAAAATCGCAAAAAAATCACCAAATGATTAATCATTACTCAGGTTATGATTAACTAAGCGATGTAAGTAAAAAAAAATCTTAGTTATAACATTCTTTTAAAGTACTGTAATAACACTAAATTTAGTTTTACCTCATGACCAGTACCTGATGCACTAGAACGTAATAGGCAAGATTTTTAAAAGAGATTACAAGACATTTTTAACAGATTAAATATATAGAACTGTGACAGCATTACAATATATTTAAATGCTGTTTAAAAAAACATGAGACAACTTTAAATGGGAAATTCCTTGGACAAAAGTAAGACAAACATTTTATTGAAACTAGGTTCCAATCAGCCATGATTTAGGTTGTGAAAAAAATACAAATTGGAATTTTCGTTTTATGTTCAAATCCGTTTTTCTCCTTTAAAAATGAGTTGGTACAGTAAAAATATTGAACGAAATACCCATTATAATAATACACCTTTGTACTATTTCTGGTTTCTCCTAGATAAAACTCTTAAAATACCTCAATAAACTTAACGGATTCCATTCCGTGCATCGTACGAAAGAGCTTATATTTAAAATTAATAATACAAATTTTGATGTTTTCAAAAATTGATTGCTTGTATTTCGGCAATAGATGGACACTTAACTTATTCTTTAGTAATAACTATAATAGTATTGCCTTTAAATGTTATGGGTTTTCCTTCTCGTACTAAGCAAGTTTAAAATTAGAATATCTTGGAAGTCATTAAGTGTATCGAGGTATTTTAGGGGTACTCTATTCAGGTAGAACTAAGCAAAGAACAAGTTTAATGTACCAAATTATTAATATTATTAATAACAAAAAAGTTACAACGAAATAATAAAAAAAAAAATAGGTGTCTGAAGCTAGGTCACTGATCTATAATAGTAACAAAAGTTTATTATGAAAATGTAAATTTTATTCAATGTTTTAACTGCATTAGGTTTTATTAAAATCAAAAAACCCGATTTAAAAATAAGGGGAAAAATGCAATTCGGAAAAAAAATACACCCTGTACCTTACGTTTTGGAGCTATGTTTATAAAACATTTATGTCCTATTTTTGAACCAGGAATCTCCCGTTAAGCGTTGTCCCACAATTTTTAAAAAATTAAAATCAAACCAGTTTTTTATAACCGTTTTCTCAGTAAATAGCATTTAATAAAAATTTTAAAAAATGTCATTTGTAGCACTGGGTAATAAATTTTTACCAAAAGCTCTTAGTCAGTCATTAGTTTATATATCAAAACTATAACAATTTTACTTATTATTTCATCTTTAGTAAAATATTTAACTAAGTAATGCACTACCCCAGGCATATTAGGGGTTTCACCTCGGAATGAAAGATAATCAGCTGTAAACTTGTATAAATCTTTATTATGACATTCCATAAGTTGTCTCACAAGTCGTATAAAATCTTGTCTGCGCGACTTAGGATATTTAGGGACAAAGATCACAAAGTTTGTTTTTGCGCAAATATCTCGCTTCCTATGGTATTAATGGTAATTGTAATTAATATAAAAATTGTAGAGCATAAAAAATTTGTTTTCATAGGGTTTACCGTTTTTGAGATAAAGCACTGAGAGTGCGCAGCGCTTGGCCATACATAGTATAATACAAAATCAACCGTGTTTTCCGTTAAATAATACGTCAATTAATACAATAAATTTCATATTTTTTATTTTTTAAATGTATTAGTTTAATAATACTTACCTACTTCATGTAAATATTAATAGCTAAATATATTTTATAGTTTTGTGTAAGATTTATGTTTCAGTAAGTTCTGGTTAAGTAACTGAACAGCCAAGTGGTCCAGTTCTTTAGAAGCTTTCTAGGCGAGTAGCCAAATAAAAAACTATTAAAAATTTAGGTAAAATACTTTGGGTATAACATGAGTCTCAGATTTTTTCTTCATCATCGTCTTTCGGTTGCTCAAAATTTTTAAATTCTTAATATCTTCGTTGTCAATGATATTTAAATCCCCAATGATTTCGGGTTGCGAAGCACTTTCTTTATCGGGATCGTAATTTTTAATTGCAGGAAGTCTTATTAAACGAATGTATTTGATAAGTAAAAAATGTTATTTAATATAATATGTTAGTTAATAATATGTATGGCTAAGTGCTGCGCACTTTCTGCGCTCTATTTTAAAGACGGTTAAGCAAATGAAAAAAAGTTTAAAACAAAATTTATAGAGAAAATTATTGTCTACAATTTTCATAATAAATGCATTAATTAATATTATTAAAACCATAAAAAGCGAGATATTTACTAAAAACCAATTCTGTCAGCTTTGAACTTGAATATCTTAAGACGCGGACAGGAAATGTTATAAGACTTTTGAGACTACTGATAGTTTACCATGATGCCATTATACAAGTTTACAGCTAACTATCTCTCATTCTAAGGTTAACCAATTTATTTGACTTAAGTTCGTGCACTATTCTTGTTCCTAATGCTTCCTGCTACTTAACGTAATATTTTTTAGGCGAGTTATGGAGGAAAAAATCCACGAATTATTGCCACCTGGGTATAAGTTTGAGCTAATGTTGTCAGAAGATGGTAGCGGTAGAGGAGCAGCAATAATAGCAGCTGTGGCGGCAAGGAAAAAGGCAGAGCTAGCAGGATAAAAATATTTACCAAACCGTTGACCTGAGTCAATATCATTTAAAAAAGAAATATTTATAAAATATATCATATTATGTTTACTAATAGATGTACGATTATTTACCTTATTTAATGTTGAATTTAATAAAAAGCTTAAATTTTGGATTTTCCACATAATTGCATACACTTTTATTAATTAAGTATTAAGTACTACAGCAAAACTACAAATAAGTAATAAACTTACCTATAAACTTTAAATTAGAACCTTCTTTCACTTTTTTCTTTCACTTGCTTTTCTATTCGGTAGACAAAGATATAACATTTAACTATTAATATGTGGGCTAAATTCTATATATTTAAGATCTTGATGCACTAAACTCTTTAAGTCACTTGTTTTTTTTTTCACCTATTGAAGACAACCAAATTATTAGTTACACATTTTGTGGTTCAGCAGACTGCATAATCTACCAGAAAAGTCAGATATATAGATGTATTTTATTTATTGTTACTAATCCAGCAATAAACTATTCTATAATACATAACATTTGCTTTTACGTTAGAAAAAACCTTAACTACAAAGTAAGTCAAAAAATTTTAAAACAAATAAGATTTTTTTTATTATCGAGATATTTAAAAAATCCGATGTGCATGGCAAATTACCTCTAAATATATTAACAATTGTCACTTGACTGCTGCTATGGTGGCAAATTTAAAAAAATGTAATATAAAATATGAGGCTGGAATTTATAATGTAAAAAAGATATAACCGCAACTATTTTAGTTTTAGACTTATTTATCAAATTTCAAAAAAATCATATTTTGTTAACATTAATTCTTATTTAAATATAATAGTTATTTATGCAACCAGTTAGGAGAAGTTTCAGCCCGCAAAGTAGCACAAGTTACACAAAATGATCTTTTTCTAAAGTGTTCAATATAATTTTTTTATATAATTTTAAATAAAACCATTTTTTTAAGAAAATAAATAAAAAGTCGATATAATATTTTTTGAAACCCTGTATTCGACATTTATAACTGACTACCGTTTTTTTTTTAATAAAACCATTTTTAATTAATTTCCCAATTATTTTAAGATTTCATGACCAACCTGTATTTTAACGCTGTTATAAACTTCTTTTGTATTTTTAGCAAACATGGCTAAGCGTATACCGAAAAAAAAACAGGGGTTAGCGAACTAATTCATTTTTACTGCGAGTTTACAATGGGTATATACACACGCTTACACTTAATTTGTTGCATTGTTATTTTAAGTACTTCTTTATAAATTAGAATTTAAAAAAATAACTATGTTAATATTTATATTAAATAAATTATGTTGTTTCCACGGTTCGGTCCTAAACAGCTATCACTTATATATTATTAACAGAAAAATAATAAAACCAACAAAAAACATTTGTTTTAAAAATTGTTTCTTGTATAAATACTTAAGACCTCAAGACTTATAATATTCAAAAGTAGACACTCTAAAAAATGAGCAACATTAGATTATTTTCGTACTTTGTCCCGATTTACATAAAATTATAATCTGAATAAGAAAGAAAGCAATTATTATTTTTTTCTTTGGTGTTTCTTCCCCGCCTTTCTTTTATTAAATACGGTTATTCCAGATTCAGTTTGTATACTTCATGAATATTTAACTTTATTTTTGGCCGCGGTTTCATAATTTTTCTTTTAGAGACGCTTTTATGTTTAGAAAGCCACAAAGTTAACCGGGGTTCAAAGAGAACCACCTTTAAGGTAAAACGTTCGTTTAAAACATTTTTGGGAAAAATAAAAATGTGGATTTTAACCAGTAGTTGAATAAACCAGTAAACATAAACAATTTATGTTTTAAAATGGGACTTTAAATTTATTAAAAGAAAAGATATTGTCTGGTTTGATGCCACGAATTATGTTCGCTGTGGCGAAAAAAATTTGCCAATGCTTATCCTGTACTTATATTTGGCTAAATTTTTGCAAAACGGAAATACATTTAAAGGACATGGCACACATAACGTGGGATTCTGGCTCTCAAACGCTTTTTTTTAATTTAAATATGTTGTTTCTTAAATCAACAGGAACATCTTTTAAATAAGACATTTTTGTGCAGGCCTATAGGGAGGCCCAAAAAATCACTAAGAAGTGGAAGCTTAACTGTTTATTAATTTCAATATATATTCAATGGTAAAAATAATTTATATATTCGTTTAGAGTTAAAATAATTTAATTTAACATTTAACACATACAAGATGGACCAGTATCGAATAAATAATATGGATTATGCCATGTAAAATGTTAATATCGTTATATACCTGTATATATTTTCAGAATTCATACATACAGTTTATTAAGGTAAATTTAAGTTAAAATGTTTTTGTCAATTGTCCCAAATATACGGAAATATCTAAAATTAAAGATTTTTATTTGGTTTGTCCTCACAAGATATGTTGTGACAAGAGGTATATAGTTTTAAAATCTGCACATATTTTTGGCAATTTTTAAACGGAGGTATAATAAAATTAAGCTACCTATAACTAAAATAATTTTCTTGTACACCTACACCTACACCTACCTAAATAAAAAATGTAAAAAACATTATACGTCAATAATTGCTGGTTTTTAAGATAATAAAGTAACTAATAAAGTAACGAAATGATATGGCACACAAAAATGGAACTCTGGCTCTTCAACGATTTTTTTTTAATTTAACTTTGTTTTTCTTTAGGCCAATAGGAACATATTTTAAATAAAACATTTCTGTGCAGACCTACAGGGTGGTCAAAAAAAATGACTGAGTAGTTAAAGCTTCCCTGTTCCTTAATACTCATTTAAATTCCTAAAAAGTCTGGCTTATCATCTAAATCCAATTAAAAAAAGTACATACTTGTTTTAGGTTAAAAAATGTGATTTGCTATTTAACACATACAGGGTGCTCAGTATCGAAGAAATAAACATGTTTCTGGCAAGTAATATGTTAATTTCGTGATATATTTGTATATATCTTCAGAATTTTTACTTTTCTGCCAGTTTCTTGTGCTCCAAGTCAAAAACGCGAGCTAATTTTGCGTTTTTGAAATTTTAAGCTAATAATCATGTAAATTAATAAATAATTTAATAATTAATAATAAATTATTATTAAGTAATTTTACACCAGCAATTTTTTGCCCTGCAATCAATTTTTAAATGACTTATTCTAAAAACATAGGTATATCCAGGAGACATGGTAAATGAAACCTTCTAGATACTTAACTCTGTGGGTGTACATGAAAAATATTTTAGTTATGAGTAGCCTAATTTTAATATACCTTTGTTAAAAAATTGCCAAAAAACTGTGCAGATTTTAAAACTATGTACCTCTTTATATGTCACAAAATACTTTGTAGGAACAAACCAAAAAAATCTTTAATTTTAATTATTACTGTATATTTGATACAATAAAGCATAATATTTTAACTTAAATTTACCTTAATAAACTGTCATAAATGTATAAATTCTGAAAATATATGCAAGTATATAACGATATTAACATTTTAGTTGGCATAATCGATATTATTTATTTGATAGTGGACCACCCCGTATGTGCTAAATGTTAAATCAAAAAACTTTTAAACAAATATTTGAACCATTATTCCGTTCGATTTGGTTTTAGGCGTTTATATTGGAATTTATAAACAGATAAGCTTCAACTCCTCAGTGATTTTTTTGGCCACCCTATAGGCCTGCACAAAAATGTCACATTTAAAGGATGTTTCTATTAATCTAAAAAAAAAACATAATCAAATTAAAAAAAAAAAAAAACGTTTGAGAGCCTGAACCCCATGTTATGTGTGCCATGTCCTTTGTTGTTGTTACCTTCAAAAATCTTTTTAATGTCCGACTGGTATATTATTTGACAAATAATAATATTATGTCAAAGCCAGTTAAATACGATATATTACCCTAGGGCGTTATTAAAAAAAATAACGCCCTAGAGCCTACAAATTTACCAATAAATAAACAATAAATTATCTTCATTTACGCATTTATTACGAAAATACAAACATACTTACACAATATACTTATCATAATAAAAATTATTTTTTAAAGTAAAACGTACAATTTTCAAACTAACAGAAAAATTTCACATTTCCATACCCCACCGCAGTTGCTGTGTTACTTGAAGTAATACTTTTCCCAACTACAAGGGAAGCATTAGCCAATTTGGAGCTTTCACTATCATCCACGTACCCTCGTGCTACCGAAGAACTCTTCCAACCTCCTAACCTCATTAAGCTGTCGGAACCTCCTCCCGCATCAGAATGAATTGTTGCCGCTCTACGTCTTAAACAATGATCTGTGTACGCCTTAGCATCAGGTAAAACCAAATATTGTAGCAATCTTAAAGGGTATATTTCCAAATGTATTTTTACCTATTGGCTGCACAGTACATCGTTCATCACAATAGCACAAAAAAAACTTTTAGGTCGCAAAGACACATAGTCCCGAATTAACTTTGTTGCGCACATTTCACTGTCATCAATAACCAAAAAGCTTCTTGCTGCCCATTTTTACTTTGTGGAATGTCAATAAATATATGCTGACCCAAATCACACACATCGGAAAACTTCTTTTTCACAAGCTCGTCTATCACTAATGCAACTTTATCTGCCAAATATTTTTCAGTCGGCGCTTCTTTCAAAAAAGTTATAACTTGTTCGCGAGTCAGAACCTTCGACTTTTTAGGCTGATAATTTCTCCCAAGTTGCTTTAGGAACTGTTGCAGAGAAATAAACTTTTCATTACTTCTTATCTTCTTGTGAAGTATTAATTCTTTACGTAACATTGAAAACTTTGTCCAAAGGAAATTTGGAGAATATGACTCTGACAAATGTTGAAAATAAGCCATCAAAACGGTTTCGTCCACACGGTCCACGCAGTGTTCCGTCAGCCAGGCCTCAAAATGGAAATATTCTTTCTCGTAAATCCGCCTAGTTTTTTCTGGCACAACCGCATGCTTAGCTTTAGCAGCTTTCACTAGAATATCTTGGAGGAGATGGGTATTTTCCACTACTTCGGACATTTTTATGCCTCAATCGAGAAATTATTTTTTATGTGCTGTCTTATTGATAAACCATGGTTGCCACATTCACGTTTTGACAATTTTTTCAGGTAAATGCTAGTACTTAATTTGGTTTAAACTAATACATTCAAAATTCATTCAATTTTTTCTCATATAAAGAATATTTAGTCGGACATTAAACGTTGAAGGCGCCACGGGTATTAAGGATAATAACGCTTTCGTTCAACGTATATCCCTCGGGCCAAAGGCCCTCGGAAACACACCATCGACCTCAAGCGTTATTATTCTTATAATACCCTTGATACCTTAATAACTATAATTGACATACATACATTATATTTATAACAACAGCATCTTCAAAAAGCTTAAATTCCTTCTTCGAGCTAAAAAGTATTTTACACCTTTTAAATTATGAACTTTGTATTTTTCCTTCTCTAAAATATTGTCTGAGAAATGGCGTCTCCCACAATTATAAGCATTTTTAATTTCATTTAAAAAAATCGCTTGCCTTAGTAATAATCCGATTCTTACAAAAAAAAACTCTTTCTCTTGCCCAATAATAAGCTACTACAGGAGACGTAAAGCTTCTATGAAACAAATAGCATAGCCTTGACAACGAGAAATTATGTAATATATTTCGTCAGATGCCTTATTTGATAAGAGTTCAATACCAAGCCTAGTACAAAAAAAAAAACATAATCGTAGATTAAGTATAAACTTTCTTGAGTGGTTTATTTTATTTACACACCAAATAATTACCGAATGGATTTGCTCGTAGATATTTTTTCTGTCGAAATCGTGTGTAATGGACGAAAATACATGATTCTCGGTATGTAATATACGCTATTACACCTTTTAAATTATGAACTTTGTATTTTTCCTTCTCTAAAATATTGGTCTGAGAAATGGCGTCTCACTGACAATTATAAGCATTTTTAATTTCATTTAATCTCGCTTGCCTTAGGAATAATCCGAAGTAAAAAAAGAAAACCAAATTTAATTTATTAAAGGCCCAATAATAAGCTACTACAGGAGATCTATCGCTTCTATAGGTACTTCCATAGCTTTTACTCCGAGAAATTATGTAATATATTTCGTCAGATGCCTTATTTGATAAGAGTTCAATACCAAGCCTAGTACATTTAAAAAACATAATCACGATTAAGATAAACTTTCTTGAAGTTTATTTTATTTACACCAAATAATAGCCGAATGGATTTGGCGGAGATATTCTGTGAGACAATGACATACATTTTTAATCGCTAGTCGATAGGTGATTTAAGATATTGGGTATATGGCGAAAGTACGACGTAAATCTTTGATGGGAAAGGAAGTAAAAAAAGTATAGGGAGTAGAATATGTTTACGAGACTTACGGCCAAGTGATGATCGCGTTGTTAAATTTAACAATGGACTTAGCAATTGCTAAAAGTTAACTACGGTTTAGAATGTTTAACAAAATGTCAATTTTGAAAGTTTTGCCTACTAAAATCATTGAATAACACTAACAATGACGTTTTGTTAAACATTCTAAACCGTTGTTAACTTTTAACAATTGCTAAGTCCATTGCTAAATTTAACAACGCGATCATCACTCGGCCGTTAATATAATACAATTTATTTTATAATTTGTAAAATGAAAACAGGCAAAACCAAATTTAATTTAATAGCAAAATGTGCTTTTGGGTAAAAAAATAATTATAAGACTATTATACCTAATTGTGGTATTATTTTTTAATTATATTCTATAGATATTTAATTTTTTAAATAAATTTAGAATAATATTTATTGGAAATTTTACTAACCAACTTTGTTATCATTTTACCGCAATATGAATATCTCCTGCAGTTTTCAAGGGCCTTAAAATAAGGTTGTAATTAGGACTATATTATATAGATACTTTAAACAATGTACAATGACCGCCCAAGTTTTGGACACATGTGTAACCTAGAAATCGATATTAACTTTCGGACCATGTAGGTCGGTCGAGGAAATAATTATACAAATTAAATTATTGTATTAAAAAGTGGATTTGGTTGGCATGATATTTAAAAAAGGTATTTGAAAAATTTATTTAAAATGTACTTCTGAGTCGATGATCCAACATTGAAATAAAAATTAAGGAAAAAAAAATTAAAAAACATATTTTAAAATTGTTTTTTTTTTCTCAGAAAAATTACGAATTAAATTTTATTTTCATAATATTATATAAAATTACAAAGTAACTAACTGATCTTATAATTCATAATTCTTGTATGTTTTTTGCATTTAAAAGAGGATAATTAAAAAATTTAAGTATTCCTGGCCCTTTAAGTGTGTAAACGTATATTTATAACAAATTAAGGTAAAACAATTCTGATGTGCCATTGTCAAATATTACACTTTACATTTTTTTGTTGCATTTGTTTCAAATTATACCCGTGTCTCAAATACAATTCTTATAAAATTTGCTATATTATTTATATGTTGGTTTAAATTAAAATTATTTTTTCACACATTCATTATCAGATTCAAGTAAATATTAAGAAAAGTACGAATAGAAAACTGATAAAATTATTTAAGAATATGATTTTTTTTGCCATGGCAAAAAGTAATTTTGTAGGGTAATGAGACCTTCGCCGATTTCAATGTTTTGTTGCATCAGGGTTTTTTTTTACGTTGCAATTACGACACTAAAGTTTTTTTTTCGGAAACGTTGAATTATGGAGATATTTATTATCAAACTTCAAAATAAGCTAAAAATATAGTTTTTTTTTGCCTTATTACACCTTTGCCAATTCTAATGATTTTTTGAATCGGAGGTTTTTTTGAGTTGCTGATCACGAATCTAACGTCACGTTTCGTTCTTGAGATATGTATTATCAAACTTGAAAATGAAACTTCCGGAATTTTCAGTAAATTTCATCTTCTTTTAGAAACCAAAGTGGTAATTTTGTGCAAAAAGTATGAAAAATACAGTGAAACTGCGTTTAGTTTAAATTTCAGGTTTAATGATAAATATCTCTTTAAAATCGGCAAAGGCGTAATTAAGTAAAAAATTACCATAATTTTTTTAGATATCATGATAATTACCTTTACTTTTTGATATGCTTATGTAGTTTTTATAATTATTACTTAATCGGCGCCCAAACAGAGGTTGCAAAAAAGAGTTTTTTAAAAGTATTAACAATAAAAAAAATCCGTGTGTGGTCAACTTTTTGGCGATTACTGTATAATTATAAAGGGGTTTTACCAAACTATTTTTATACTTTTTTTGTGCTTTAGGTTTTTAATTAAAGGATTAAAAGCATTAAAACTTATAAAAATATTGTATATTATAAGCTTTGGAAAACTGAAACTTATGCAATTTCGACGTTATCGCATATAATGTTTTGCCTGTATGAGTCACAGAAGGTCAGTTACAACGTTTTATAATACTTGGTTAACAAAGTAAAATTATGTAAGAGTTTTAATGTCCTATTAATTGTTTATTTTCTAGGGTTGACCCAATAGGTGCAGTTATTTTAAAAGAAGTTAATACATTTTATTTGACAACATACAACTTATTTTAGGAATAGTTAGGATTAGATCTTTTTAATTTTACAAAGCTTTTATGGAATTTTAGGCAATTTAGTATTAAAATTTTTAAAATTTTTACTTTATGTTTTATGCTTGGGGTCTCTGATTTTTGTGTGGTGATTTTTGATTTGCAGAGACCATCCTCTTGTGGTCGGACTATATGGAATAATATTGCCGTGACAATGGTTTTATACCTATATTTTTGACCTAAATCAATAATCAAATCCCTAAATATAGCAATAAAGAAAACTCACAACTATTAGTAATCCTGCTTTATTTATATTAAAACATTTTTTTTACAACCAAGCGAATAGTGACATGTTTGCGCTTAAAACCGTGTTTAACTGTTGTTTTTTTACAGTTGTAGTTGTTTTTAAACTGTCAAATGTTTATATAAAATCCGCGGTTGTAGAAAAAATCTTGTGTGTAATTCGAGTGCAAAGTGAGATTGCCGCTCTCGCAAGATAGCCTCTCGCTCAGAGCGGCAATATATCACTTTGCACTCTTAATACACAAATAATTATTTTATTTAAATACGCAAACGGTATTATCTTTGGTATTTTTTGCCTCACTTCTGAGAGAGTCTCATTTTCTCCTGATCCCGATGCTAAAGCATCAAAATATAAAACAATTACATTTTATAACATTTTAAGACCCATAAATAATCTCCTGTCAATTTATGGTATTTAGACGGGACATAATAAGGGTAAATCCATTCAATTTTAGAAATTTTGCTTTTTCTTAGCACATAGTCAATTAATTCTAAAAGGATTTCAATTTTTTCTTGCCAAATTATATTAAACAATATTGTTTAAAATAACCTTTTAGTAACAAAAATAAGATTTCTTTTAAGGAAATTCTTATTCGGTCCATCCCCAGTGTCCATTCGCTTTTCTACAATAACTGGCTGGCGCTGTCTAAATGGACTAGTCAGGTAAGAATATAAAAGTAGAGATCTCTCTAGTGGAAACATAACGAGAACAGTCTCAAACAAAGAGGCTAATGGTCAATTTTGCTCAAATGGCACTTTAGAGCATATTTGATTTTTGGCAATGTGTTTTTATACTTAATAAATTTTTCAATGTGTTATCTTGTAACTTAAAGTACTTTATTAAGTAAATATTACTTTTTTATTTTTGGTAAATTTATTTAAGTACTTTACTTTTCTTAAATTTAATTTTTCTTTAAATAAAAGAGACAATTGTAGCAGAACGATGTTATACATTAAGTTAAAGTAGAAGATAAAACCATTAGTGAACTGTTTTTTTTTTATTTTTCACCTAAGGCTATTTCCTATTTTTTATAAGAATTATTATTTAAAAACTTATGATCAGCTACAAATGCGGTTTATCCCATGGGATGAATGTTACTTAACGAAGATATTCATGAACTAAAGCCAATTCTGCAAATGAGGTTTTCTGGGTAATAGATATATTTCGTTTCTATTTTTCTATGCAATAGACAATAACGCGTTAATAAAGAAGTTATTAAAAATAGGTAATTTATCAGATAAAAGTACCAAGCCCAACTTATCAGTACAAAAATGTTTACATCTAATATGACCAAATAAATCTTAATTACTAAATTTGCAATTTGCAAATTTTGGTTTAAAAAATTATTAGTCTAGTCACTAAAGGAAAAATGGGGGTAATTTCTCCAAAAGTTTTATTCTGCATGGATTTTTCTAAAAATTTAATTTTAAGCTTATCTTATTACCTTAAAATTATATACAAGCAACTTAAACTTTTTGTTTTTAAAAGATGAAAGTTCCCACTTTTTTAAAAAATTTAAAAAAATTAGATTAGATTTTAGCTCTTTATAGGCTGTAATTAATTATGTGTAAATACAAAATTATTTGTATTTATTTGTATATTTTGACCCATAGTATTTCACCATGTTACTACTCTTTAATACTACCCCATATAAAGAAATTATTGAAAAGAAATATTTTTTTGCTGCTTAGAACATTTTTATTGTAATATTTATGCAGGAGAAATTTATTTTCTTAGTATTAATAACCTGATATATGCTCTTGTGATAAAATTATAAAAAATATATATTTAATGGTTGAAGGCCCTTTTATGGTGGCTTCAATATATTTTCTTTGCAGTTTATAAAGTTTTTAAAATCATTCCTTACGTCAAAAATTGGAAAAAAATACTAGTTTACTCAGATATACAGGGTGAGTCGGAAGGTATACACCAAACTCCAAGTGTGTATTGTACACGTAAAAATAATTTAAAACAACCCATATGTTCTTATGCGATTCTCATTTGTTTTTAAAATATAGCGTAATTACAAACAAATAAAATTTCCTAAGTTAACATAAATAACATGATTAACACACTGACACTGACATTAATACATGTTAGAACATCAAAACGGACCAAACAATCGGTACCTACAGCATTTGTGATAAGAAGCGGAAAACTATTTAAAGCATTTTAATTACGCTATAATTTGAAAAAAATGAGAATCGGATAAGAACATATGAGTTTTTTTAAATTATTTTCACGTGTACAATAAGCATTATGTAAGGTTTCTCATAAACTAAAAGGTCATGTTAGATAATTTTTCTAATTTCTTAGTTGTAGAAGGTTTTAAAAAGGTCTCAAAAAGCTACCCTTTGCACGCAAATGAAATTATTTAACGACCATATTTTATTTCATTTTTATTCCACAGAAATACAAAAAAATGCAAAATTTTTTGTTAAAAAACGCAAAATGTTTGTTAAAGACAACTCTCTGCGTATATTCTTTAGTTTTAAATAACCATTACAAAAGTTTTTATAAGAATTTAAAAGCAAAAAAAAGGAAACTGCTTTTTTAGAAAATGTATGCTTCCTAAACTATTTTAACTCCTGGGACATAGTAATAAGACATAAATAAAGTAAGCTATGTTTATTTAAGGTTATGGTAAAAGTACACTTATTACAATTTAAAACATTAGAAACTGGTAAATTTTCTGTTGCTGATTTTTTTTTTTTTTTTTTTTGATATAGAATATTAAACCCTTTAGTGGTAACCGAAGTGTCTGTGGTGCTGAAACTTTTTGCTATTTAAATTTTATTGCACAAAATTTTTAATATAAAATGTTTTCTTATTATTGTTAAGAAAGTTAGATTTTTTTTATCATTACCTGCTTTTGTAAAAGTTTTTAGAGTTTTAGTTTTTGTGTTAGTTTACCAAAATACATAAATCTAAATCGGTAATATCACTTGCCCTTAAATTGGTCAACTCGTCTTTTCTACGGGCTTCTGCGATTGAGAAGCTAAGGACAACTTTGTGCAACAAATATGTTTTATTTGATATTTTTTTTATAACTTCTTTCTTCGACAAACATTTGACTTTTTAAGAATGTATCTATCAAATGGTCGCTTTAAAAACCTGATTATTTTTTGGAACTTACTTATATTAATGTTTTTGTGCAGGATTATTGTCGATTTTAGCATCTCTCCTACAAGTATACCAGAAATGCACTTTTTTATGATTTGAACCGTTCTAGTCCAGGGAAGTTAGGAAAAATAGCGGAAATATTTGTAGCCAGCAGATATCGAAATGCGGTTTTCTGCATTGTGTTCAGGAAGGTCCCAGGAAACGACTCTAGGAAGTCTGGTTCGTGCATTTTTTGAAAAATGCCTTCTGGGACGGTAAATGCATTTTCCAATTGCATCATTACTTGCACCATTATAGGAACGACTGCAAACTCGGAAAAATCGCTCGGAAATCGTTACTCGAAAGGTTTTCGGGGCTGCCGAAGTCGATTCTGACATTAGAATTACCCGGGGGTACTCGGGAGTTGCTCTGTGGGAGTGTCCGGGGGGTGAATTGGGGGAGAAATGGCAGCATGCCTGAAAATCGCTCCAAACTCGTTACTCGGGGGTTTTCGGGGCTGCCGAACTCGATTCTGGCATTAGAATTACCCGGGGGTTCTCGTGGGTCCCTCTGTGTGTTTGTCTGGGGGTCATTCTGGGGCGGAAATTGCATAGTCCATAGTCATTTATTATTCGATCTAAATTTTTATTATTTATACCTCCGGGGAAGTCTGATGCCAGAATTGAATTTAGCATCACCGAAAACCACTAAGTAACGATTTTGGAGCGATTTTCAGGCATGCAGTCATTTCTCCCCAATTCACCCACCAGACACCCCCACAGAGCCACCCCCGAGCACCCCAGGTAATTCAAATGTCAGAATCGGGCTCGGCAGCACCGAAAACCCCCGAGTAACAATTTCCGAGCAATTTTTCCGGGTTTCCAGTCGTTTCTATATTGGTGCAAGTAATGATGCAATTGGAAAATGCATTTTCCGGCCCAAAAGCCATTTTTCAAAAAATGCATAAACCAGACATCCTAGAGTCGTTTTCTGGGACCTTCCTGAACACAATGCAGAAAACGTCATCTCGATATCTGATGGCTAGAAAAATTTCCGCTATTCGGGCGATTTTGATCTAAATGCCCTGGACTATTTGTAATTTGTACCATCTTATGAAATTACCGTATGCCCGTTTATAAATTAGTCTTGGTTTTTTTGGCAACAACTGTAAGCAGATTTTCTCTGCAGCTTCTTTTATTTCTGGATTAATTCTGCTTATAATTTAAATTTAAAAACCACTTTTTTGACCTATGTGTTGACATCATATGTAATACTTTTTTTGATAACTTAAAGTTGTTTCATCAATTTGACTTAAGCTTGACAGTACCATCAACAAAAAAATCTGATATACCAGTGTTGACAAAAATAAAGAAAAAATAACCACAGAAAATACTGTATATAGTCGAGGAAACATAGCACAAAAATAGGCATTACGAGGGATTTTTTGTGCAGTAAGATGGACTTAAATACGGTTTTTTACATTTGAATCGTATAAACGTCTACAAACTTTGTAAACAAATTTAATTAATGGAAAAAAAACTGCCTTTGTACAAGAAAAAATGGTATTTTCGAAATGCATTTAAAAGTTTGCCATAACAAAAAATTTATAACTAGGTGCATAATGACGGAAATAAGCCCAAATTTGTAACTTGGGGTCGCTAAACACGAATAAAAAATTATCAAGGTCCTACTCAGGTACCTGGTGTCCGCTAAGGATGGCGTAAAGTCGTCTTTTGCAGTTTTACGACAATTTCTTCTTAGTAATATCAGCCCCCACAACCCAAAATTGTAAATTTGGGCCTGCAGAAACCTGTGCGCAGTGCGGCCCTTGCCAATGTTAAGAGTGGTGTAAATCCTCCTATTAATCTTCCTAGAACAGTTTCCCAGTTTCTCACGACAAATCTTTAAAGTCAAATATCAGCGTATTCCTTCTATTAATACTAAAAATCGTCTGGGCTGGATAACATACCAGCAATGGGGAGCTTATCGAGGTTGTTGAACACGAATATGATATTGACAAGGGCCTGTGCAACGGAGTACCGAGTAGACCTATATCTCTTCTTTCAGTTGCTAAGAATGGTGTAAACGACGTCTTCTGGAGTTTTACGACAAATCCTTTTAATATCAGCCCAATTTTATTACTTTGGGGTTATCGAAGAAGTAGAAGAAAGCAGTGAAATTGATGAATAAATTATTTTTAATATGTATTAAACTTTAAAAAAATATATATTTTTTATACTAAAATATTATTTAAACATTGTAATAAATAGATACTATAAGTAGAAATTATATTTTTTAACTTTTAACAAATTACCACAAAAGTCTAGGAGACGACAATAATACTACGGGTACTGGAATAGGACGTTTACAAAATTCTTAGTGCGCACCGTGTACTCCGAAAGGCCCCCACAACCCAAATTGTGCTGATATTAGTAGGATTTGTCGTAAAACTTCAGAAGACGACGTTTACACCATCCTTAGTGCGCACCAGGTACTTAGTAGGCCCTTGATAATATCATATTCGTGATCAGCGATCTCGAAAACCCCCGAGTAACAAATTCTGGCCTATTTCCATTATTATTTATCTGGTTATAATTTTTTTGTAATTGCAAACTCTTAAATGCATTTCGAAAATACCATTTTTTTATTGTACAAGGGCAGTTTTTCATTTCCTATTAATTAAATTTGTTCACAAAGTTTGTTGACGTTCATACGAATCGAATGCAAAAACCGCATTCAAATCCATCTTACTGCACAAAAAATCCCTCGGGCATTTCTTCGTTTCCTCGACAAATAGTAATTAATTTTAGTCGTACAACAAATATTGTTTGCACCTCTGACGTAAAGCACTTTTACACCCGCTGCTGAACAACTTTCAGCAGTGAGCGTAAAAACGCTATTTTATGCCCCTGGTACAAAAATAACAATTACGATTAGTATATTTTAAACCACTTTTACTATCGTCCGGTAGAAAAGATTTATATATTTTTATAGTGGTTTGTCCGTCTACCGAGGTTATTGCAGCACTGCAGGTAAAATCATGGGACATAAAAAAATAATAGTTTCGGGGGAAAAGCTTTATTTTTATGATGGGTTTAAATTAAAGAAGCAAGGGATGGCAAGGTAAAAGTAAGCTTTGTCTACGAATACGAAATTAATGGCATTTTATATTTGCTTTTTAGCATTAGATATGTAAATAATAAGCTTAAAGTAAGTTGTTTTAGATAAGTAGATATTAGGCAAAAATTACTTGGCACACCTTTTATCTACCACAATAAATTTCACAGTTACGGGCTTACACGTTGTTAATTTTTTTACGTTAAGGCAATCAGTGCCGCAAAGACATGGCTTTCGTTACACGCACACGGCCTAACCATACAAGATTGTACAGCCAAATAAATAAAGAAATATTTTTACTTTATCGTTTATTTATAAGTAATATTAACGTATCCATTAACAGCCCTCATTATTGCATGATTTTTTATTATAAACGTTTTTAGTATTGGCAACTATAATCTGTTTATTTTCGATTACGAAAAACACCAATAACATACATTTTTATAAAATTGTGCAAAAGAGTATACTTTCTTAAATTTCTTTTTTTTTCAAAAAATAATACTTTTTTGCACTAGTTTAAAACTAATTTGTTGCACTAGGTTATTTTAATAAATAGGCAATATTTAATGCACAACTTTAGTAATTTTTTTAACAATTTGTAAGCGGTCATTTTATTGGTAATTGTCTAGAAAGTGGCCGCAACTCCGAATTTTACCAAATTCAGTATACGGGGATTTTTTGGGGCGCTGATCTCGAATCTAAAAAAAAAATTGGGCGAAAACGTTTCTTTTTCGAGATATCCATCACCAAACTTGAAAATCAAGCTAACCTCATTTACACTATATTTCCCCTTCTTTTTGTACGCAATTCTTGATTTTTACACTAAAGTGCCACACGATATTTAATAAGCACCTTTTAAAAACTTTTTTTTATGTTTATTTTACACATTTTTTCATTAAACTGTCAAGTATCACTTTTAAACGGGGCAGCTATGTTTTCTTAAAAATTCCCTATTGTATACATAGTTGCGGCGTTTAAAAGCGCATGTTTAGAATTAAATGAAAAATAGGTTAAAATAAATATAAAAACAAGTTTTAAAAGGTGTTTATAAACTATTGTGTTTTAATTTAGTGTAAAAATTAAGAATTCTGTACAAAAAGAAAGAGGAATACTGTAAATAGGGTAAGTTTGATTTTCAAGGTTGATGATGGATATCTCGAAAACGAAACGTTTCCGCCAAAAAAGTCGATATTCCACTAAATCTCGCTTTTTAAATGCCATCAACTTTTAATAAATCTTAATACCTATGTTTTTTTGTAAAGTCAGTGTGGTATATTTTTTAATTGACTTTGCTTGACACCATACCTTAAACCATTTAGAAGCCGTTTCGTATATTAGTTCCGGCTTTATTGGAAACAGCGTTGATACCGCCCCTTCAGCTTCTAGCGTCACAACATCTTGAACTTTTTTATCATTGTTTTAAATTTAAATTTGACTTTTATATTTATTACAGTGTAACAATACCATGAAGTTAATAACAAAACGATAGCAGGAAATGGGTACTTAATAGGCAATGGTATTAATAACAGCAATCGAGGCCATATAACGCGCGAAGCTAGCGAGCGCGTTAAGATCATTATTCGCAAATTACTGCCCATCTTAGTTACAATATTTTTTCATCAATTCATTAAATTGTAGTATTTCGATTTTAGGCAACCCTCGTGAACATGTTTTAATTGTTGTTATTCAAATAACAACACTCCTACGGCCGAGTGATAAACGCCTTGTTAAAGTTAGCAATGGACTTAACAATGGGTTAGATTTAACAAAGAGGTAAAAATGAACACTCTTGGCAACAGGGCATAACTTAAATGTTAACTATTTGTCAAAAAATAATTTAGTTTAAGATTTTGCTTTCAAAATCAAATAGCGTATTAAAAAAAATAAAAAACCTATTACCTTGCATCAAATATGAAAAAAATTATTTCAACACTTCAAGAAAGTAATTTCATATATTTTTTTCAAAAACAAGCCGCACAATAGATAGCTCAAATGACCAATACTGTAAAAGTTCTTTAAATTTGAGTTTTTAACAGGTTCTTTTATAATTCATGCCTACTACACGGTAGGTAGATTCATCTAAAGTGGACGAAAATTTGCTCTATTTACCTTAAAAATTAATGTTTTAATTTAATAAATATCAGTAAAACCATTTATTTAAAAGAATTTTATTACTAACTGCTCTTTATAATTTCTAATCCATCTATCCTATTTAAAACAAAGGATATAAAATCATTTTATGTTTACTAAGTAGGTATATTAATATAATTGTGTTTCTTAGGTTAAGGCGTGTCCAAAGCTATAACATGCGGTACTAAAAAAAACCGTTAGAGACCCGATGTGGTATAGGTCCGATTGGTCGCAAGGCCTTTGTCGAAATCCAAGTTAAACGGACTCTAGGGTGTAAAACTTGATCTAAGAAGTTTTGCATCGCAATGAAAAGATGTTCTTGGTTTTAGAAACAGCGCATATACATATAATCATTTTTACACGCACCCTATACAAGATAGGGTTTGGAGTAGCTCAAGAGCGTTTTGTACGATTTCACATTTTAATTGCCCTTTTTATTGTCAAACTTTTCAGGGCACGCCAAACTCTAAGGCCCGGAAAAATGTTCGTCACTTTAAAGCTACTACTCAGATTATCTATCGCAACCTTTGAGCATATACTACTAGAGGCAGCCTTGCAACTTGGTCGTACGAACACTCCACGTTAGAGAAAAAAGAATTAGAGTGCAACATTTTCCCCTGGCTCTATGTGCTAAGTAGAGGGCGGGTGAAGCATGTACTATTCTCCGCCGACTTATCAGCAACCAAGAAAGGAAGGTTGTACTATTATTCGTCTTTTTCTCTTGATCGGACATATGGCTTGGCAAAATTATAATATTTAGTAATGCAAGCTGAAAACAATAGGACAGTTAGCGCCTATATCATTAAATTAAAACATTTTGCATGCTCTTGCGATGTAGAAGAGATTGTACTTAGGTACTTGAAGCTAAGAACATGCAAAATATTTTAATTTAATGATTAAGGCCCTATATTTATAACTGTCCTATTGCTTTTTGCTTGCATTACTAAATATTATAATTTTACCAAGTCACATGTCCGATCGTGTCTCACAGTGTGTGTATAAAAAAGACGAATAAAAGTACAACTTTTCTCTCTCAGTTGCTGGTTAGTCGGCGGAGAATAGTACATGCCCCGCCCGCCAACCACTCAGCACGTAGAGCGGGGGGAAAATAATGCACTTTTATTCTTTTTTCTCTTACGTGGAGTGTTTGCACGACCAAGTTGCAAGGCTGCTTTTAGTTGAAAAGTTTAACAATAAAAAAGGGCAATTAATATGTGAAATCGTACAAAACGCTCTTAAGCTACTCCAAACCCTATCTCATCTAGCGCGCGTGTAAAAAATAAGTATATGTATATGCGATGTTTCTAAAACCAAGAACATCTTAGATCAAGTTTTACGTCCTAGAGTGCGTTTAACTTGGATTTCGAGAAAGGCCGTGCGACCAGTCGGACCTATACCACATCGGGTCTCTAACGTTTTTTTTTAGTACCGCATGTTATAGCTTTGGACACGCCTTAACCTAAGAAACACAATATATAAATATACCTACAAATAAACATAAAATGATTTTAGATCTTTTGTTTTAAAAAGGATAGGTGGATTATAAATTAAAAAGAGCAGTTAGTTATAAAATTCTTGTAAATAAATAGTTTTACTAATATGTATTAAATTAAAACATTAATTTTTTAGGAAAATAATGATGAACGCACCTACCGGAATGTATCAATAAAATATAGTAGAAATGAATTATATTATAGAACCTGTTAAAAACCTTTTAAATAATTTTTGCAGTATTGGTCATTTGAGCTATCTATTGTGCTGATTGTTTTTGATTAAAATATATAAAATTCCTTTGGTGGAGTGTCGAACCATTTTTTTTCATATTCAAGGTAATTATTTTTAAATCTTTTTACGCAAAATTCCCAACTAAACTACTTCTTGTTATCTATTTACCATGAAATGTTTAAAAATGTGCTGCGTTGTCAAGTTCTTTTATTTTTCACTCTTTGTTAAATTTAACAAATGTTAAGTCCATTCTTAAATTTAACAAAGCGTTCATTACTTGGCCGCTAAAATTGTGGAATTCTTACAGTAACGAAATATGTACTGATTCTTTCTAAAATTGTATATTTATTTTATTATTTATTATGCACAATTTTGGGTGCAGAAAGTACACAAATTGTGCATAATAAGTCTACAAAATTAGTACACATTTTGTCACTATAACCGTTTCACATTTTTAAGAGTGAAGGTAATAAAAAGATTTAATGCTTGTTTTGTGTAATTTTAGTTGTCTATTATAACGATTACTAACCGTGTTTATTATTTTTGTTTTTCGCCTATTTTTTATTATTAACAAGGGTAACAGAAAATAGTTTTTTCAAAATAGAGTCAGAAAGTTCTAGTTAGGTACTTGCCAAAGAATCTTCACAATGGCATCGCTTGAGTACTGATCCTGGAGTATTGGGATTGAGTGTGCTTGGCCTTATTTAGCCATATGAACTAGCAGATCGACTCAAACAAAATAAAGAAAAAAGGTAGCACATATATTTCACCCTTGCAGAATAATAAAATTCGCTAAACTTTTGATAAAATGGCTTGATATAGGTATTCCAATTTACTTTACCTTAAATATCTTAAATTTTAAATAATAAAAGAATGTTTCCACTACAGTAATATAAAGGTAAGTTGTATTATACAAGATTTTTTAAATAACACATGTCATTGCTTAATGTGAGATTTCTTAACCAAAAACTGACAAATATGTCATATAAATATAGCTCCAAAATAGCCCCACGAGTGAACGCAAAATTTTTAAACTTTAATTTTTTTTTTAATTTTTAAATCGGTTTTTAAACTTTGTACAGTCAAAAAAATATTGACCGTAATACACATTTTGCTGATAAGCCTCTGTAATTTTTATAGACCAGTGACGTATCTTCGGACATTTTTTTCATTTTTTTTTTTAACATATTGATAACTTTTTTTGTTATTAATATTATTAATAATTTGGTATAAGATGCTCATTTTTTTACTTAGTTCTTCATAAAAATGGTGCTCCTAAATTATCTCGATAAACTTAACGATTTTCAAGATATTTTAATTTTAAACTTGGTTGGAAAAAAAAGATAATTTTTAAAACTATTAACGATTTTAAAGAGAAAGGGGTTGGCACTTTAAAGATTTTTTTTGGAAAAATTACTATTTTGTTTTATCTGTTAGTTAGTGTTAACTCTTCTGGTGCCACACGACAAAATTAAAATATCTCGAAAGGCATTAAGTTTATTGATTTATTTTAGGGGTGCCTTATTATGTAGATTTAAGCAGAAAATAGTAATGGATATTTTAATAACACATTGACTTTTTAAAACAGGAACCTTCATTTTTTATTGCAGAAATAAAAAGTAGGGAAAATTCTGCTTTTAGCAGTAGGTAGTATTAACACATATAAGTCAAAAGTTATCAAAGCTTCTTTTGTTAAATAAACACATTGTAAAATATGTTTTATCTTAAAAATTAAGCCGTATAAAGAAGAATAATTTTAACCACAAAAATAGTAGGAAATCAAATGTTATATCTTATGGTGACCTCTAGGTTGACCTTGAAAGTGTCCTTGATGATTATTTTAAGGTCAAATTGACTTCTTAAATATGAATCTCCATTTTTTATTACCAAAATAAAAAGCAAAGAAAATGAAAAAAACATATAAAGCAAAAAAATTAAATTTAGTGACACATAGGATATTTAGAATTAAATTAGTTTTTAATATGCCATTTATTTAATATTATATTTAAAAGAAAAAAAATCCTAAAAGCGACATTTCATTTTTTTTACTTTAAATAAACTCTTTAAAATACCGCAAAATGTACGTAATGTACAATTTTAAAATCCAATTTAAATAAGTTAAGTTTCCAAGTTAAAGACTTTTTAGCGCTTGGATATTTGACCTTTAAATAAAACTTTGATTACATTTGCTCCTTAACCTATTTTATTACTACCGTAAAATGCTAATGTCTTTCCCTTTGGACTCTGTAATAAGACATGAGGGTTCCAATTTAAAAAAGTAAATTAAATTACCATTTAAGGTCAACCTCAAGGTTACCCTATGATATATTGTTTCATTTGCCACAATTTCGATATTTAAAATTATTCTTAAGCTGAGTTTACTAGGTAAAGTCAGTTCTTACCAAATATAGCTTTGCCCGCCAAATAAAACCTTGATTATTTTTGACCTTCAAATTATTTGTACTGTTAAATGCATAATTTTCTCCGCTTTTTATATCTGCTATAAAAAATAGAGGTTCCCATTAGAAAAAAAGGTAATTTTATCTGAAAATAAGATAAAATTTAAATATTTATTAAGGTCACTTTTGAGATCAGGTCCAATAAAATGAATCGTTTGATTTCATACAACTTTTTTATTTAAAGGTTTTTTCCATGGCTCTTAGTTTTCAAGATTTTTAGCAATTTCTTCAGTTTTTGTACACCCTATATACATTTCATATCTCTGAGTTATTTAAACTTTTTGAAATCAGCTTTTAACATTTCTGCAATAAAAGGCAGACTTTACTAAATTTATGCTTATTTTTTTCATAGAATATACTCAACCTCCATCGTTTTCTTTTACCTTGGCTCCTTTTCTGTATTTCTTTATGTGCCCTTTGATATATAATGTACTGACTCACATGTAGCCCTGGAGAACTGTTTTTATATAAGTCGGTCGGAATAGGTTATGACATTTTGCGTCGTAAAGGTAAAATATTAGTTAAAAGCCATCCTTAAAGCAATAAGAAAAATAATAAGACAACGACAAAGCTGTGTGTTTTATTTGTAAAGCGTTTTTTTACCTAAAAAATCTTGGGTAAATAAAAGAGTTAATGTAAAAGAGTATAATATTAATATAATTAATAATATTATATATTAATAATTTCTAGGAATGGCAAAGACAT
>JAHBCN010001767.1:92500-107370 GCA_019359885.1 Listronotus oregonensis | reverse complement strand
TACTTTTTTTTTTTAGTTTTTACTTATTATCAGCAAATACACTTTTTTTAAAAATGTATCAAAGGCAAATTTTTTAAAAAAAAGGGAAAATACAAAGAAGAAAATTTTTAAAAAAAATTTTAAAAAAACATTTTTATTTAAAAAGAAATTTTTTTGATAAAAAAAACCCCCCACATAACGTGAAATTATCGACGTTACCCCAATCGGAGATTTTTTTTTTTTTTTTTCACTATTAATTTTGAAAGTTTAAATAAAAAAAAAAATTATTTACTTTTTTGGGAAACCCGGAATACTTGCCACTTCTGTGACACTCGGTACAGATTATTGATAAACCCATCTTTTAATAAGTTTAGCTATTACCTTTTTTTGCAGCATTCCTACAATACCATTCACTAATTTTTTTTAAATTTTAAAATTTACAGCTTTCCTACCGGGTTCAGTCCTTTTACAATTTTTTTTAACAATTTTGTTTTTTTTTTTGAACTTACGAAAACATACCAAATTAAATTTAAAAGAAAATTTTTGTAGTTTTACTTTTAATAAATGTACATTTGAAAAAAACCCCTTATAATTTTACTTAGTTACAAAAAAAGATGTAACCCCCAAAATTTTCCCCCAAAAAGGAAAAAGAGCATTAAACATATGGAAACTGAATTTTATAAATTAAAAAAAATTTGGGTAATTCCCGAAATGTTTTATTTAAATAATTTTTTAGACAGTGATTTACCAAAAAAACTTCAATCGTTACGTCACCCCAAGTTCACGAAAGCATATCGATTTTCATTTTTAAAAAACGGGGGCTTCCTTTTTTTTGTTTTTTTTAGATTGTTAGAAAAATTTTTTAAAATTATTTAATTTTTATTACATTTTGGGGTTAATTGAGGAAATGATGTTTAAATTAAGATTATTTTTTTTTTAAAATTTTTGGGGAAGAAAATTTATTGTTTTTTAAGAAAAAAAGGGAAGATGTGTTTCGGTAAAAAAAGGGGAAAAGAATAGTAATAGAATTTGTTTAATTTTAAATTTTTTTGGGTTTTTTAAAAAGGGGTTAAAAATTTTGGGTGGGGGTTTGGGGCCTTATTTAAATGTTTTTGGGGGCCCCCCTTTTTTTTAAGTTTAATGAAGAAAAAAAAAAGGGGGGAGGATCTCATGTCTTTTTTCTCAGATCCCCTTTTTAGGTATACTTCGTTTCACGAAGGTTTTTTTTTCATCAATTTCTTACCTTTTTTAAAAAATTTAAAAAAGGGTTCAAAAACAGACTAAACAAAAAATGACGTCAAAAAGGTTGGTCGTTTCAAAAAAAACAAAATGGCTGGTTCAGCATTTGTTTTTTTAAAGCTACAATAATAATATCCTAAAATATGGGATAAAATTTGTCATTTTTTTTAAATTTAAAAAATTTTTTTGCAAAAATAAGGTGATTTTATTTTTATTTTTTTTTTTTTTTATTTAAAAAGCCCCGAGGGATTCAGAAGGTGAACAAAATATGATTTTAAACCTTATTGATACTTAAAAAAGAGAGGAGGAATTAATTTCTACTTTCGCAGTTTTAGAGGAAGTAGATTTGTTTATTCTTTGGTTTGTTATTGGGACATATTAAAAAAATTATGACTATATTTCTTTTTTAAAAGTTTGTTGCTAGCAAGGTATAAGATAGCAGGTACAAAATATTATAAAAATAAACCAAATTATAGACCCTTTCTTTTTTTCCCCTCGGGAAAAAGTTTAAAATAACTGCAAAAAGTTATATCGCAGGTATTTCTTTCTGGTTTTTATAAGGCTTAATTAACATTTTTTTAAAAAAAATTTAAAAAATTTCTAAAAAAGTTGTATTTGGTAATTTTTTCCATTATGCCGATTAAAACACCAATTTTCAAAAAAAAAGGGGGTTTAAAACCTTTTTTCCCGAGAAAACAAAAAAAAAAAAAAAAATTTAGACAAGAATAACGTTAAGTCTAGATATTTTTAGGTTGAGATAAAGAGAATCTTGAATCCGTCGATAACTCTGGTCCAATCGAATTTTGATTTGTTTTTTTACCCTAAGAAAATTAAAAATTTTATTGGTGCAACGGATAAAAAAAAAAATTTAAAAATTTTTTTTTAGAAAAACCCTTCTAACGGCCAAAAAACCCCATTTAAAAAGTACTTGCATCAATATTCCTAACTTTTTTAATTTAAAAAAAGTGAACAGCATTGAATTTATATAATTTTGCTACGAAAAAACCTTTTTCCAAGTAATGACGTCATTGATGACGAAAGTACAAACCTTTCGTGAAACGAAGAATAAAACCCCCTTTTACTGAATTTAAATAGGGAAAAATTTCTTTTTCAAATCCCCTGGTTTGGGGGGGGATATGTAAAATGTTAAAAAATTTTTTTTTTTTAATATAACCTTTTTTTTTTTTTAAAAAAATTTTTTAAAAATTATACCCAGAAACTCAGTTTCACTCAAATTGCAAACTTTAAAAAAATCATAAATATACGATATTACCTTCCTGATTGAGATCATTCCGAGAATAATTTTATTTTTAAAAAAATTTCCCCCTTTTTTTTCTTACAGTATAATTTAATTTATTTAAAAAAATTTATTATTTTTTTAATTTAAAAAAGTGTTAACTGAACATTTACTTTGTTCTACAAAAAAGGGGCCACATAATGTCCCCTTTTTTTAAAAAAGTTTTTGGGTGATGGTAGTTAAAAGGTTTAATATAATTCTAAAAAATTTAGAAAAAAAAACAGATCAAACGCCAATTCCAATAAAACTCGAGCCAAGGTATAATTTCAATGACAGTCGGGGTCCCCTTAGATTTGTACCGATTTAAAAATAGTATTTTTAGATTTCGATTTTTTTAAATAATAATATTAGTAACTGTAATCTGTTTATTTACGATTAGAAAAATCACCTAAAAAAGTATTGCATTGGTTCAATAAGTCAGTATTAAGAATGCATTTTCGCTACACCTTAGGGGTCGGGCGAAGCGACGCGCGGAGACGGTGGGCGGAGACTAACAAACTCCCACTACTATAATTTTCGTATAGCCGCATTAAAAATATTATATTTTATTTAGGTTCTTCCAAATTCGGTATCGATGCCGATGTTGTTTTCCGATTGCAAGCCCACAGGAGATAACGTTTTATGGGTAACTATTTACTTAAATGACATAAATTATACACCATTTTAAAGGTAAAGGAAATAATCTATGCCTCTGCTGTAACGGATTTTTGAAATATGGGTCAAAGTTAAGAAAAAATAGTATGTAAACATAACCGATTTTAGGGTGACTTTCACTCAGGGAAATATTAAAAACTTAATCCAAATTTTAAAACTATTACAGCGGAAACCTAGATTTAACTGTTGGCTTTAATATAGTTTTAAAATTACCAATAGCTTATATCGTTTTTTAAGAAAAACATTATGCCCCGAACCCCAAATTGGATTCAATAATCGCGGCGCGAATGGACTCTTAAAACAATAAACATTGTAATTCATTTGTTAAAAAAGTCAGTAAGCATGGGTACTACTATGTGTTTTTCTTCATCAAATATAAGCAGATTACAGAAGATTTATCTTATTGTTATTTCTTTTTACCTGTTTACAACCAAATCCACTACCATTTAACTATTTAAGTTTTTTATCGAAAAACATTGTTGATCAATAGGCAAGTCTAATCTTTTACATGTGTTGTTCATATCTGCTGATGTGAAATAAACTGCGTACTTCAATTTTGTTGCCTGAAATATCAGGGTTAAAACTTAAAACTATAGTAAGTATATTGTGTATCTTTATTTTGTCTTGCAAAGATAAAAATATTATGTTTCAACAACAAACTGATAACTCATATTAAGCTTAAACAAATAGTTCCTATAATCTTACCATATCAGCATGTAATTAACAAAATGTATGTAATTATTTCAACTTTTTTAATATAAATCTTACAATTTTAATGGTTTTAATAAGGCACGTACGTATCAAAAGTTATTAATAAAATAACTGAAACAAATTACAAATCTGTTCATTTTCGTTTGAGAATGACAGAAACTTAAAAATAAATTAAATATATATATATATATATATATATATATATATATATATATATATATATATATATATATATATATATATATATATATATATATATATATATATAGTTTTATTATTTAGTATTCTTGGGTTTAAAGGCAGATAAAACAAAATTTTCTAAATAAAATATAATTTTTAAAATTAACGTTTCGGCTCTAGTATGAGGCCTTCATCAGAACGTCTGCAATATAAAGAGAAAAACACAATAGAGCTGTGACTAATTACAAAAATTAATATAGTTACCTTATTAGTAGAGATTTCCATAAGTAGTCAGTGTTAAAATTCAACATAAACATACATTTTCAAACGATCACTCAAACGATTGTATACATATATTACAAACATAACGACACAAATTTAAAATTTCTTAATAAAAGGCATCAGCCGTTATGAGTATTTTTTTTGTTTTTTTTTTAATTTAAATTAAGGAATGCACTTCTTTGTAACAATTCACGATAGCGACATCTATGGTATATTAACAAAATATATGTTAATCCACTGCCATTAAAATTACGGAGATTTTTTAAAGTTTTTCTCATGGTAGAGTATCAATTTGATGGTATTGGTAACAGGTGGCAGCATTTAGAGATTAAGTATATTTGTTGATTAAAATTTTTTCTTAAATATGTTATTCTTATTATTATTTAAATTTAATAGTTACGTAATATGCTAGAAATCAACTGAGTAGATTGTAGTATAATTTGCTTAAATTTTTTGTATCAGTTTTTGCGTTTACTGTATTTTTCGTTTTTGTATACATATCATTTCAGAAATTCCCTTTTTTTTGGATTACTTTCAGTTTTTCAAATTTTTGTGTTATTGAAGTCAAATGAATGGTTTTGTTCTTGTGTGTGATTTGTGAGAGCTGTTTTGTTTTTTTTGTCGTATTTGTGGGCATTAAGTCTGTTTTCAGATACTGGCTAGTTTGCCTAATGTACACATTTTGGCAGTTTTTTACAAGGGATCTCATAAATTATATTACTTTTTTTATTTTGTCAATTTTTGTCTTTTAGATAACTGAAATTTTGTTTAAGAAGATTGTGCCCCTTATGAGCCACTGTTATATTTTCTTTTTTGAATAGTTTTTGCAGGTTTTCAAAAAATTTTGGTACGTATGGAAAAAGAAATTTTTGTTTTCCCTATTTTTTTGAGGTTTTGGTTACTATTATAAAATTTGAACCTTTTTTTAAAAAAATAGAGTGTATAAGATGTTTGGTTTTTTGATTTTAAGGGTTTTTTTTGGGGTTTTGGGGGGTTCCCTTTTTTCAAAATTATGATCACTTAATTTTTTTTTTCCCTAGGAAAAAAATCGATTGTTTTTTTTTTAGATAAGGATTTTGGGGGTTTAAAATTTAAATATCTTGCTGACCGTTTCTTTTGTGTACCATTCCGTTTCTTTTTTTTTTGTTTTTATTGTGTAACGTTAGATCAAGAAGTTAATTTTGTTGTGTTTTTCACTTCCATTGTAAATGAATTTTTGTGGTAACTGTTAAACGTTTTGAGAGGTTGTCTAACTTGTTTGTGGGGGCGGATGTTTTGCAGTCGTCAACATACCGGAAGAAAAATGGTAGGTGAAAGTCTAGTTTTGTATTTATGATTTTTTCCCCAAAATTTTTCAAGGACTAGCTTGCTACTACACTGGGGATAGAGGACCCCATGCCTCCGTCGATTTTTTTGTAATACTTGCCGTTATATAAGAAATAGGTCGAATTTAATTTTTTTCACAGCTTCTAAGAAGTTTTCTGGGGAATATCTGTGTGTTGTTGTAAGCAACTTCTGACTGTTTTTGCGTAATACACCTACATGGCGCACATTAACATCTTAGCCTGTCGATACTAAGATTGGTTGTTTTAAGATTACTTGACGAGATGGCGCTAGTTGCTTCTAACGTTCAGCTGTATTATGTTACAGATGTTCAAAAGGGTAACTGGTTTACTCTCCAAGGTGTCTACGGCCTACATTCGGTGTGACCATCCCCAACAAGGGTGAAACACGTGTAATCGGATTGGCTGGACCCGGGGTTATCCATATATTTTGGAGGCCTCGTAATTTTAAAACAACCGACCTTAGTAATCATACCTACCAGGATATTTTATTTTTCTTTCATTTATTATGGAGCCTCTATACCCAAAGAATTTCTACCTTTTTGATATATATATATATATATATATATATATATATATATATATATATATATATATATATATATATATATATATATATATATATATATATATATATATATATATATATATATATATATATATATATATATATATATATATATATATATATATATATATATATATATATATATATATATATATATATATATATATATATATATATATATATATATATATATATATATATAGTTATACAAACAAAGCTCCACAACATTTTCTATCCAGTAATTTAACCTAAACTATTTTTTTCGTTTTACCAGACCCCGTGTATATTGGTATTGATACACATTTCTTGATGCAAACCTATCTCAAACCTTAAGTTAAATCGACAAACCAACAAGAGTCACAATCTGTATTTTTCGGATTTTATCCTTCCAAAAATCTGCTCTTTACACGGTGTTGTTTTAACTTTTTAAACATAATAAGAAATTTAATAACGTGCTTAGTATTTTCTAATATTTGTTAAATAGACACTGGTGGGCAATATATTAGTCAACCTTTTTTTAACATCGCAAATTAATTTAATTTTTTATTCATAAATTGTATTTATATTTAATTATAATTAATAATAGAGCTTTTTGTTATTTTAATTATTTCTTTAATTGTTGTTTTTTAAAATGACTTTAAATATATTCAAAAGTATTTTAAAAATAATATTATAATAAATTGGTGAGAGGTTAAAACCAGAAGTTATTTGTAAAAGGTATAAAGGTAAAAATGTACATTACAGTTTAAAGAACAGACCTCTTAAGTAAAAACAAATTTAGTAAAAGAATATACTTAGTTAGATTAGGATCTTAAATATCTTACATTATTAGGGTCGTGAACTTACTATATTACCATACCATTTTTCTTTAATATTCGGGGGTAATATCCCTAGTGCATTTAATTTTTCTGGAAAAAATTGGAAAAACAAACAAATAGCATGAGCAAGAGTGGTTTTAAAAATCCGAGTGGAAGACGCGGTATGCTATTTGTTAAAACTGATTACTTAGAAACGAGTGTTCCAATTTTTTCAAAGGAAAAATTACATGGACGAGGGATATTTGGTAAGATTATTTCCTGAGTTAAATAAACATTTTATTTTTCCAAGGTATTGCAAAAAAGACATTAAAAATTGCGAAAACAGATTTTACGCCAAGATAAAAAGTAAGCGCACATATTTTGTTTTGATATAAGCGTTTTTTCTGCCAAGTTACAATAAACATTTACAGATTTTATTGCAAAATTAAAAAGCAATATCTCACCTGTTTTGATTTCATAATTATCAATTTCTTCTTTAAAATGTTCTGTTAAGCAATGAGCCGCTTCTCCGCCCCTCCAAGCAAGCTCAACTGCTGCAATAAAGTAAAATTTACGCTGCAACCCGGTTGGGGTTGTCTCATCTCATAAGGACACCATCTTGTAGTAGTCGTCCTATTTAAAGAAGCTGAACTCGTTTTCCTTTTTTCTTCATGTTTCTGGAGACTTCTCCTTTTCGCATTTCGAGCGTCTCTAGCTGGCTTAAAGGTTATGTCGTGGAATGGGTCAAACACGATATTAAATTCTTGGAAATATTTTTCCTGCAGTTTTTTGGCAACGATATTCCACATTACTTTTACACACGATTCTTTGTAGTCTTCCCCATTAGCTTTACGCATGTTCCATGCCTAGTCCTTGAGGATTAAATTTAGCTCGCCTGTAGTTGTTGTCTGGAGTAATTGGTAATTTTTTGCTTGGTAAAATTCCATAAATTGCTTCCAGATCGATGTGTGAGTTTTGTGAGTATTTAGTGGAACACTATTTTTAACAGCCGCATTAATTTTACTTTCGGAAACATTTCCAAACCGATTCATTTTGAGTTTCAGTTGAAAAATTAATAAATTCGTTAGCGTCTTTTGTGATCTTTGTTGTTGGTAACGGTACATAGCAACACAGCATAGAAACCATCAAGTTTGGTTTTACAAGGCAACTTGTCAAACTTGCATGAAATTTTTTCGATTTTTTTTTCCGGAAAAACTGCTGACAGCTAAGTTGACAGTTGTTAAGTAATTTTTTCACTTAAAATTTATATTTGACATACCAATTCTTAATAGCGATTGGTCAAAGTTAATAGAAAGGAAATAATCAATATTTAAACTACATATGAAAAACAGTGTTATATGGTATACAGTATGTCCGCAGATGCGGTTAACAAGAGGACAAATGGACCAAAAATTGAAAGATACGAAAAAAAGTCATTCTTAATAAAAAATTTTGCTTGTCGAAAAAATATCAACTACGATGAGAAAATGTCCTCTTGTTAACCGCATCCGCGGACATACTGTATATGACTTATAAGTATATCTAAAAGCATATTTTTACTATTCAATTTTTTATATATTTCCTTTTATTTTTTTTTTTTAACGAAATGTCTTAACTCATTTATGAACGTATACTATTAAGCTCAAATACCATTATAGAGCTTTTGTTTGGCAAGGACAAACATAAATAACAAGCTATCTTGCATAAACCAATTTCGATCGCTAAACGCGTAAGTTTGGTAAATAGAACGACATTATGCAAATATTAAGTTGTTGCTTATTATCAAGGACAAGTGACAAATGTATGTAGTAAATTACATTGAATAGAACAGTGTACAAATATTGAAATAGTTTAATATACACCAATGGTTTAAACACATTTAGAAAAAGATTTAACTGGAGTTTCTTTTTGATTTTAAATTTATTATACCAAATACATATTTTACTAAATCCAGCTGATTATTATCATAAAGTAATTAAAGTGTTAAAATATGCCTTATTATTACTTTAAAAAAGACAACTCGAAAATTAAAAGATAATATAATTTACTATATATTTGTATCGTATTATTCACTGGTATAAAAATAAAATGACATTAAAATTACATACAAATATCGAATTAAATTTTAGCTTTTTTCATAAAATTAATTTAAATTTTTATTATTTTTTTTATTATTTAAAATCTTAATATTTGCATTTTTTTGCACAATCTTTTTTAAGGTATAGATATTGTTAGTCAATCAAAATATTTGAAAATACCAATTGATTTTTTAAATTCTTATCTAAAACAAAATTAAACATTTTGTGATACCTTGTGATAACCTATATTATACAACATTAAAGATCTTTTTTATCAATAATATAAACAGATCGAGCTTTAGAGACTATTTTGAAACCTTTAAAGGTTGCCATTTAGCCAGTGAAAGTAAAACATGTTATTTAAAAAATTATCTATTAACCAAAGAATATTTTCAAAAAACAAATTTAATAACGACAATAAGGTCCTTTTTCTTGCGTTTATTTAATGCCTATATAGTCCAGTAAATAACGGGACAAAGCTGTAAATAAATCTGTACAGTTTTTTCTTGTGGCGCAATTTTTAAGTCTTCAAGGATGCTTTCGAGCGAAAAAAGTTTATCAACATTAACAGGTGGGAAAGGGCTGAAAATGACCCCTCAAGGATCGAGAAATGAGTTTCCCGCTATTATCTGCCAAAATATGCGAATTAAAGAATTTTTGTTTAAACAAAAAATTAAGATCGTCTTGTAATCAACAAAAATAATTCCTATAATTTTTTTCGAAAAATCGATAGTTTTCGAGATAACGAGATCCAAAAATCCCCTTATTTCAGCTGCCGCTTTACTGCGGGCGGACGAATTGTTCCATAACTTGGGCAATAATGTACATTTTTTAATCATTTTAAGTTCATCGAAATGGAAAAACCCGTACCTATCATTGCATATGAGTTTAAGTCCATTTTGATTTTTCTAGAGTATTAAAAAAAAGCAGTCAATGTTTTTTTCACAATATTTTGGGGGTGTCTCATTAATTTATTGATATTTTTTGAAAAAATGGTTTGTTATTAACATTTCTTTTTATAATGAATCCTTAGCAAGTGTTCAATGATCCCAGGAAATTTCCTTCACCATCTTTCCTGCGATTTGATAAAAATTGTTTTGCCCATCTGCATTTTTCAGCCATTTCCGGAGTTCTAAAAAATCTGTCCAGTGTGGAATGTTTTGGATTTTTCGACGGCCATTTTTGCGAAAAATGTTGGTGTTACGAAAAAAATGTTAAGCGCCATTTTTGTGAGTTTCAACGTGGTTTTAATTTTTTGTTTAAACAAAAATTCTATAATTCGCATAATTTGGCAGATATTCGCGGGAAACTGATTTTTGGAACTTTGGGGGGCCATTTTTAGCGGAAACGTCTGAATCGTGATAAACTTCTTTCTGCTCGAAAGCATCCGCGAAGACCTAAGAATTGCGCCACAAATGAAAACTGTGCAGGTTTATTTACAGCTTTGGGTACTTTCAGGCCTTCAGTTACTGAACTAATATTTAATTAGGGTTATAAGAACTCCTTTTGCAGCCAAGTTTGCCCTTAATGTATCATAATACCCATTAAATAAGCATGAATATTATTAAGCTACGACTTATATACTATTCCTTGTTCACCGAAGCTTGACCGACTTGTCACGGTTCAGCAACGGCTGCCAGATATTCGGAATATCGACACCAGGCTTGCTAAATACATTTTGGTTGTTTAAATTTATTACGGCTTCTTTAAATTTTCTTTTCTTCCAGTGTGTTTCTTTATGAATAGTTTTTCCTTCCGAACACCGCATACAGTGCAAGCTGTTCAGGAACCATTCTTACTACGAGCTGTTCCAGAACCATAGTTGTTGCAAGCTGTTCCAGAACCATTATTGCTCCGAGCTGTTCACCTCTTTTGTTGTGTTTCGAGTATGGTGAAAACTGCTTCAGTTCCAGACTACTTCAAAATAATGCTTGCTTCGTTACTCGCCTGTTTCATTGCATTGCGATCATTGTTTGTACTGGGTTGCCGGAATCTTACTGCCGGTATCCGCATTAATAGCGGAGCTCTGTATGACACAAAAACTTTTAAGTTTGGCTTATAAAACGTTCAGTAAATAAATAAATCACAGAAATTTCACCTGTTTTTTATTTTCTATACGTCGTCTCTCTTGACACGCCTCGTGACTTCTATTCGGTTTGATATTTAATATGTTTTTTTGTGTTTTCCACTTACACGTCGTGTCAGAATATAGGATATCAATTTCAGTTTTGTTGCTGATAGAAGTTGTATAGCACATCAAGATAGTCATCCCGTATAAGTCACCTACGTGATCAAAAGACGATTAATATAAGAAGAATATTTAGGGCGATGATTTATTTTTTTATGATGTACCGGTATGCTTTTTTATAACTGACGAAGGAAAGATAAAAAGATCTTTAAGGCAGTTTTAATTAAACGTTTGTCTAAAAACCATCTTTTAAAATACTTTATCTACAACCGTGCGGTAACTAAGGTTACAAACACTATTTTTAGTGTGGTAAGTGTCACTTTACCGTCTAGTGTGGTAACTGTTACTTTACCGCACTAGTGCGGTAAGATCATTTATACTAAGGACTTTTCAAAAATCGTTAATTTAAATTTTTTACCAATAATTACTTTCCACGTAAATTACCTAACATACAGATAATATACCTAAAAGTTAAACGTAATTGTCTCTTAGCTTTCTTTTGCGGTGGTGTCATTTTGACAATGGCTCACACCGATTGAGGTAACTGGTAGTTTAATCAATTTTTAGTGTAAAATTGGGATAAACGTCAAAGAAAAATTATTATCCCAAAAGAACCTAATGGTTGTAGATAAAATACTAAACATAACTCGAGTGGTAAACGGTTTTAGCGCACTTAAGCGAATGCAAAACTCGCCTTTGGCTCGTTTTGCAAACTTCACTTTGCGTGCGCCAAAAATCTACTTACCACACTTGTTATGTGATATACTATTATCTACAACCGTACTGTAACTAAGGTTACAAACACTATTTTTAGTGTGGTAAGTGTCCCTTTACCGCACTAGTGTGGTAACTGTTACTTTACCACACTAGTGCGGTAAAATCATTTATACTAAGGACTTCTCAAAAATCGTTTATTTAAACATTGTTTATCAATAATTACTCTCCACGTAAATTACCTAACATACAGATAATATACCTAAAAGTTAAACGTAATTATTGAGTTGCTCACATTTCCTATATTTACGACTGTCGATTGCAAAGGCTTTTTTTGCGCCAATAGCTGACACCGATCGAGGTAACTGGTAATCTTATCAACTGCTAGTGTAAAATTGAGGTAAGCGTCGAAGAAAAATTATTATCCCAAAAAACCTGACGGTTGTAGATAAAATAGTATACATAACTCGAGTGGTAAACGTTTTTAGCGCACTTAAGTAAATGCAAAACTCGCCTGCGGCTCGTTTTGCAAACTTCACTTTGCGTGCGCTAAAAACCTACTTACCACACTTGTTATGTAATATACTATTTTCTACAAAGGTGTTAAAAATTCAATTTTTAACACTATCCAGATGCCTTAAAAATGTTATTTTAAAGAACTAGTGTTAAAAGTGAAATGTCAAATTTTGAAAGGTAACTTTGTTTTATTTACTAACATTTATATTAATTGTACCCCTGTGTTTTTCCTTTTTCCTCCTACATTTTCTTTTATTTTAAGTTGATTTTAAGTAAAAACAAAAACGAGCTAAAACTGACTAGTTGTATCAAGTTTGAAATAAACATGCCGTAACCAACCACTATCAACAACGGTTGTTACAATTTATTAACAAATGCCAACTTCAATCATTTTTATATACGATGCCAGGTAAAACTATATCCACCAATTTTTGAATAATTTAATTTTTAACTGCATTATTGCGTTTGTAAAAAAAATATTGTATGCTATTTGTCTTAAGAGTACGTTTTAAGGGACTCATGTTAGTTGCAGAACTTGCTTCGCTCATTCTGCAAACTTTCACAAATAACTATTTTGAGTCGTTTACGTTGTAGTTCGTTTCAGTTTCTACAAGTTGTGTTTTCTTTCTTACAATTAGTTAAAGTTTAAAATGGACTTTTATTGTAAGTTTCTTAATAAACAAATAATGAATGCAAAATAAAAATATTAAACATCGACAACGCAGCGAAGGATATACAATACGATTACACTTTTATACGTGCGCTATATGTTAGCTGCCGCCAGCCGCCACAAATGAAAAAATTAGTAAACAGCTGGAAAAAGCAAGAACGAACAGCGAAAGAACGGCAATGCAGGTTTATAAAGCGGTCGCTCCGGTCGCTACATAAGCTCTGGCGGTATTGGAACAGTTATCGGTTTTATTTTAAAGCGCGATCGCTACTTTGAACATGGCCAAATTTGACAAGTTTTATTTCGAAAAGAAAGTTTTAATTGGGAACTTTAATCGATCATGAAAACAATAAACGAGCTATATATGTTTAATTATCCACTATGTTTAATATTGATGATGTGATGTTAAACAAATGGTAATCTGATGTGAATCAGATGAACATTTCACATCAGTGAATGATAACGGAACCCACACTATCTATCAAGTATCTTTGTTTTATGTGTGTTTTTTTTCGAATATTTTAGAATTTAGCAAAAATTAAACTCTTTTACTCCCATGTACACAGCTGAGAGATATAGCTCTATAATTAGGGGAAGAATTTCATATTTTTTATTGGGGATAAGTACGGCCTATACCAAAATTAATAGGGCATATAAGGTCTGTCTCAAAGTATATCGCTATGGCTTTTGACGGACAATACCCCAATAAACCTTAAGCGTTTCGAAATAGTTGTTTTACAAGAATATAACTATGTCGCGTCGAAATCATTTGTCATTAGATGCAAAACAGGTTGTAAAAAATGTGTATAAAACTTTATTCAGTAGAGGACTAATTAAACAAGAAGCTTTAAAAAAACCTGTCTACCTACAAAAACTCCAATATCATCGATAAGGGATATTATTATTAGTGAAGAATTGAACAAAAGAAAAAAACCTAGTGATTTTCAATTTTACCGTATAGACAATAGTGATCAGGACCTAATAAGAAGGAAAATATATTGTCTTAATGAAAACCTTGGATAAACTAAAAAAGAAGCTGGACGAAGACGAAACCAATATAAATATTAGCCGTGCAACCCTTTATAGAGTTGTTTGTAAAATGGGATTTAAATATCGCAAAATAGACAAAAAACAAGTAGTAATGAAATCGCATAGATTACGCACTTGGAGATTTAATTACCTTCAAGAAATTAAAAGATATAGGTTAGAAAACAGATCCATAATTTAACTTAAAAACATGGTTTGATACACACGACACAATATCCAAAAAATGGGTTGATTCCATTTAAAACTGTCAGACTGAAAGTACCTTTAAATAAAGGAAAACGCATTACCATAATACATGCTGGTTCAGATGACGATTTGTCCCAAACTGCTTGCTGGATACAAGTGCAGAGCTTTTTGAAAACTGGATTTAAAATTATCTTTAAAAAAATATTCCAAAATACAGTGTTATTGTCATGGATAACGTAAGCTACCACAGCCGTCTGCTGCACAAAGCATCAGCTTCATCAAATTCAAAAACTGAAATCCAGGAATATTTGTTAGAAAATGATATTCATTTTAAATTCAGTTACCAAAAAGCGCAACTTCTGGAAGTCCTAAATTTATATTTAATTAAAAAACAATATAAATGTGATAATTTGGCTGAACA